>VUQI01058169.1:0-21651 GCA_015106735.1 Paratilapia polleni
AGAGTATATTAAAGGAAGGAAACTTTGAAATGAATTTGCCTTCCTTCGGTAATATAGGTCAAAGGGTTGCATTGGTTAGACTGACACACTCAATCTAGTGACAAAAGACTGGGAAAATATGAAATATATCAAAGAGGACTGACCTTTGGTCTACCCATGGTGCACACGACTCGGTCACATCACTTCTTCTTTGTCATGTCACTCACTGTTTTATCTCTTCCTTTTCCAGGCTGAAAAGGTTTCGGTAACAGGGTTGCACATATGTTGTGGGACACAACTTGTAGTGGATAATTACTGTTCTTTAAAATATGCTGATGTTAAATTAACAATTATGAGACATGTATCAACAAACTCAAGAAAAAAAGGGGATTTATAACTTATTTTAGCTGTTATATTTGACATTTTGTCTCAGGACATGTGTAATTTACACAACAAATGTAGGTTTTAGTATTTTGTGCATGGATTATTTTCAAATTTATGGGTGAAAGAAAATGTCCTGCAATGCTAGAATGGCCCATATGATTTAGCCTTTGGTGAGTAAAAGCTGAATGAACTATCTTTCATTGTGACATAAATATTGTGACAGTTATAAATAAGTTAAACTGAACTGTTCATGTAAAAGGCTCCTGGTAGTGAGTGTGTTCTTCTACCAGCCAGTCACTGATGTTAGATTTTAGTGATTTATTTATTTTTTAGTTATGCATTTACCATTGTGTAAGTATTACAGTAGTATTACATTCAAATTTTAAAAATAAATTAATTTTAAAAAAAGTTCAACAAAATGAACAGATTGAATGAATGAAAATATATATCTACACACAGTACTGTGCAAAGGTTTTGAGCCTCCCATCATTTCTTTGTTTTGCTAGGAAAACCCTTTTAAGAACACACTGAACATCATGCCAACTCTTCACCTAGTAGCTCTTTGTGAATCACCTTGTTGGTAGAAAAATACAATTTCTGTCAAACTGTGTTATCTTTGGCATTTTTCATAGATTCAACTAAAGAAATGGGAACAAATGATGTGTTTTTGCAACAGGCTGGTAGTACAAAGTGCTTAAAGATCCAATTTAAAATGGGTTCTTTGCTAAGTTGTCTGTTATGTGTAGACACAACACTGCTTCATCCCTTGAGTTAGGTGACTTTTTTATGCTTGAATGATTCCTTCAGTGTTAATTGGCTTAACAAACAAAAAACACATTCCTCTGAAAATGGTCAGCTTCAAGGACTGGACTGAAAATAAGTGAAAAAGAACCCAATGTCCAAAGAAAAACTTCAAAGACCTTCAGAAAGGCTGGAGAACTGTGCTGTAAATGTACACAGGTTTTCACATTTTTATCATGTAGGAACAACTGTATTAACTGCTTTTCCTTAAATGAAAATAATTTGTAATAATGTATATAAGTTTTACAGTAAATGTTAATTGGACAACTGAAAAAAATATGGTCTAACAAATAAGTGATTGAACAGCTGGTTACTGTTGAACAAAAAGTAAAAGTCTGCATCTCCACGTGATGACTAACCCTTTCTCCTGGGCAACACATAACTTCTTTGTTGCTATTTTTCTGTCTTTGATTTAATGTACCAATGAAAATACACGTAGAAATTAAAACAATTCGTTCAGGCATTAAATGTGACATGTTAAAAGTTAGCATACAGTTAACATCTTAACTACTTTGACTTTTTTTCTGTTGTCTGGGCTTAACACATGCGATCTGAAATAAAAATAACAGATACTGCATTTAAGTGACAAGCATTAGCCTTATTTAAGTAGAGCTACATCCACACTGAAAAAACTTTTAGGAAGACAGCACAGTTTGAACTTCAACATTTTTTTAACACAGTGTTTGAAATGTAGGGTCTTTACCCTAAAATATAAAGCGCCTTGAGGCGACTGTTGTTGTGATTTGGCGCTATGTAAATAAAATTGAATTGAAATTGAAATGAAAGCTCAAATGAAATTGGAAAGCTGGCAGCTTTTTTTTTTTTTTTTTATTTGGGCAACTTGTCTGTAAATAAGTGAAGACGATACTAGGGCCCTCGCCAAAGTCTCTCACATGATAACTCAGTCAGCTGAATTCCATTTCCCAAAAACCAGACTAAAGAGAGATACCCCTCAACAAGCATCACCAGAGGAGGCTTAATCACTGCAGGCTTACTTTTCCACTAAATACTAACTGATCATTTTGGTTAAACTTCATGTGTATCTGTCCAATTACTTTTGACCCCCTATGCTGTGGGTTATATCTCAGTTTTAATGTAAACCTACTTATATTACAGTCTCTTGTAGTAACCATGACTTTAATTCAAACTGAAAGGACTAAAGTACAGACCCTAAATAGTGAAAAATCCTTAAGTATCCAAACACCTTTGGTCTTCAGCGTTTTTTTGGTTTTGGTTTTTTTCCATTTAAACACTAATATGTATATCTATACATGTGTTTCACTTTTATTTCTGATGTGTTTTCATTAAGGTATTTAATATTTAAATGACATATACTTTCAAAACCACAAAGCCATTCACGTGTATGCGCCTGTCTGTGGACGCTGCACTAAAAGTAGAACCTGTGCATGAGGCTGTGACAGAGAATTGTTTTCATCGTGTACAGGTGCCCTGCGTTTCATGGTGCTTGGAGACTGGGGAGGGCTGCCCGTCCCTCCATACCACACTCCTCATGAGATAGCTGTTGCTGCAGAGATGGAGAGATTGGCCCAATCTGAGGGGGTGGACTTTGTCCTCAGCCTGGGAGATCACTTCTACTTTAGCGGTGTCAAGGATGTGGAAGACCCCCGCTTCAAGGTCAGCTCACAGAGCAAACACACTATCTTCACTTCTGACACTCGTATCAGGGCACGTGCTTTCACAGCGGTTAACATGTGGTGTTCTGTTGAGTTCTTCTTGTAGCAGCAGATTTTGTATGAATAGCATCTCTTCAGAGTTTAGCCTTACCTTAAAGGAAACTGTAGGGTGATATGATTCCTTGACTAAAAACTGAACTGTTACAAATCAAAATTATAGTTCTAGATCTATTCAGCACATCTCACTTGTGTCCCCTCAGTCATGTTAGTGTGCGCTCTCACATCACTGGCTGTGCTAAGAGGCAAAACATCTCTGTGTACTTAAAAGCAGCAGTGATGCTTTGCTCACTTACACTTTCTTTGTGAACTCCACAATAGTTGAGCAGAACAAAACACACATAACAAAAGGAAGCTTGTCCATGTATACAGTTGTGGTCAGAAGTTTACATCCACTCATCATGGACATGAATGTCAAGGTAATTTGGGGCTTTTAATGATTTCTTTGAACTGTTCTTTTTCCAGGATGGAATGATTGTGCAGCATATATCTTTAATGATTTTAAAAAACAAGAATTGGGTGCACAAGTTTGAATTTTCTCTAATCCACACAGGGTCAAAACTATGCATACACACCCACTAATATTTGATTAAATGTCCCATAGCAAGTTGTACCTTGACCAGACCAATTCTACAATGACCCATTCTAGTCTGGACCCAGGAAGACTGTGACGGCCCTGCACACTTGTTGGGTGAGGACTGAAACAACTTGTAGGGACTGGTGCACATTCATTAGCGGTTCAGTCACTCAGATAATACTGCGTGTGTGCCACCTGTGTTAAGAACATGCACAGTCGCCCTCATTTGTGCTGTCGTTCCTTCCACAAGCGGACGTATCTCTGTTAATCAGAGCTGATCTGGACATTCAAAAGTTTTCTCGCCATTTCTCTGGAGCCGCAACTTCATTGCGAAAAGCACCCAGGCTCGGCTTCTTCCCGGCCTCACCCAAATCCCGCGGTCCATGCAGCGCTCATTACTCCGCCTGAATAGATGGTGACAGAATGATAAGATGCATATGTTAGCTGCACAGCAGCTGGTAACAAAGACAACAAGGACTGCAGCACCTGTTCCTTAGTCATGTTGACCTAACCAGTGACTGCGGCTTCTCAAGCCAGACGGCTGTGCTTTCTTCCGGGGGATGAGTCACATGATAAGACCCAATCAGGAGCGAACAACGTGGGTGTCTGCGTAAGGACATTTATACCATTTATACAAAAGGTTCACTTAAATGGGTACAAACTGACGAATTTTACAAACGGCACAGTTAAGTAGTCATCAGTTTTTAACTGTAGATTTTAGATGTGACAGTGATTTAAAATTTAAACTGAGATATGTTTGTTTAAATGCTGGATATTATTTTATGTATGTAAAATATGGCTAAAATAATAAGCAAATTAATCATTCATTACTGAAGAAATTAGAACTGCTGAACAAGAAGAAGAAGATGTGTTCAAAAAGAGCACTTTTTAAATATATCCTCTGTGTTTTTTGTTTGTTTGTTTTCTGTTTACCAAAAAATGAAAAAAAAAACAAAAAACAAAAAAAAAACAAAAACAAGTGAAATTCTGATGAAGAAGTTTTTTTTTTTTTTGTCCAACATGGAAGTCACTGTTGATATGACTTCCATACATGCTGTTATAATTGGTCAAACTAACAGAGTCACATATACTGTATATTTGAATTGCAATGTGAAAACATATAAAGCCAGTTGATTAAGCATTAATTACAGTACAATGCTCTGTTTTAGGGTCCTAAATGCCAGGGTCCAAAGGACATACCAAAAGTTTTGCATTTTAATACAAAAGTCCTGTTGTTTGTGGTTTCTTCTTATTCTTGCTGCTCCCTTTAGGGGTCGTCACAGCAGATCATCTGCCTCCATCTCACCCTATCCCTTGCATCCTATTCTGTCATACCAACCCTGCATGTCTTCCTTCACTACATCCATGAATCTCTGTGGTCTTTCTCTTTTCCTCCTGCCTGGCAGCTCCATTGCCCAATCTATCCACTATCCCCCCTCTGCAAATGTACATAATATATCTACTTTCCTTCTCTCATGTCAGCCAGCTCTCTCCCTTTACCAGTCATGTTCCCTACATTTAAAGTCCCTATTCTCATATCCATACTCCTATCTTTCCTTCTCACTCACTGCCTCCGAACATGCCTTCCTTTGTCTTTGCCCAGTAGTTGCATAATTTCCACCAGCACCCTGCTGGTCAACAGCACTGCTGGGCGGTCATTGTTTTTAATCCAAATGCCCTTCCTGAGGCCACCCTGCCCCTTTATCCAGGCTTGGGGCCAGCACTAGGGGTACACTGGCTTGTGGTCACCCTGTGGCTGGAGCCATAGAGAGGAGCTCTCTATGCTCTTCTTCTTTCTCTTATTTTTCCTATTACTGTTACCACTCAAGTCGTTGAGACAGATGGCTGCCCTTCCCTAAGCCTGATTTTGCTGGAGATCTCTTCCTGTTAAAAGGGGGTTTCTTCTTCCCACCATATTCAAGTACTTGCTCACAGGGGATAGTCTGATTGTTGGGGCTCTCTTTTTTTTAATATTAATCAGTCTTACATTAAAATATTAGGCACACTGAGACAACTGTTGCTGTGAAGTGATAATAAATTCTGGAATCTTTGGTTATACCATATTGAGCGTAGTAGTAAATGTGCTAAGCAGACACATTTATGCTAAATTGTGAGGTGTTTCCTCTGTGCAGAACACATTTGAAAGAGTCTTCTCTCAGCCATCTCTGCTGGATATCCAATGGTACCTAGTCGCTGGAAACCATGACCACATTGGCAACATCTCAGCTCAAATGGCTTACTCTAACATGTCACACCGATGGTAAATATCAAACATTCCAGACAAGGTTTAGGTAGAAGAACTCAGACATGAATGAAAAACGTTAATCTTATTACAGCCACATTTATTCTAACTATCCCTTTGATTATTAGGTCACATTAATATCATGTGCTCCAAATTTTGTTAAAATGCTCTCTGATATTTTGTACATGTTCACCCATTTCCTTGATAACATCAGTGATTCCGATTTTTTAAACATTATGTATGTTTTGTTTCTATAGGAACTACCCAGATCTTTATTATGACCTTCAGTTTACTGTCCCACACACCAACATGTCAGTGAGCATCCTGATGATTGACACAGTAGTGCTATGTGGAAACACGTATGACCAAATTCAGCCTTTAGGACCAGAGGACCTGATGGCAGCAGAAAATCAGTGGAACTGGATCAATGCTAAACTAGCCAGCAGCAGGTGATTCAATGTTTAAACAGAGATACATTTTGGAATGTACGGTCTATACTCCAGCCTAAGTTGAACACTCTACTAAATACAGACAACAAAAATTGGAAAATTAGCAAAAATACATGAGTGAAAATCCTGTTTTGATGACGATATTTATCATCTGAGTTTGGTGTTTGTTGAAGTGAGCCTTGTCACTAGCAGAATGCATACGGAGGGCAGTCAAATTAGATCACTCTGAACCATTTAAATAAATATATACTTCATAGCATACAAAACAGAAAAGAGCACTAAAGACAGAAATACAACCCCAATTCCAAAAAAGCTGGGATGCTGTGTAAAATGTGAATAAAAACAGAATGCAATGATTTGCAAATTGGCAGTTTGCACACCTGGAAAGGCACCACCAATGCTGAAAGGTATATACAGATGTTGTCTTTTTCAGGGAAGGCCTTGCATATTTCAGCAAGACAATGCTAACGTCATGATTTGCAGGGGTTTTGGACCCAAATGCAGACTCACAGGCAGGCTGATATAAACAAAAAAACAAACCATTATTGAGGCCAATGAACAGAGCCTAAAAGTTCAGGAAACAACTGAGGGAAACACACAGGCTGGACAACAGTACAACACAACAAGGAACTAAGGCAAACTGATGCTTTAAATAGAAACAAGAGGTAATCAGGGAGAGAGAACACAGCTGGGGAAAACAAGGCACAGGTGAACAGAATCAAGATAATGAGACAGGGGGGAAATAAAACTAAATTCAGAGCACAAGCGAAAAAGGACTACCAAAATAAAACAGGACGCAACCAAAACACGAAAACACCTAACACAGAGATGGAGACTTAACAACAAGACACGGGAAACACAGGGGAGGCAGAATAAGAGAAATAAGGAATTGAATAGAAATAAACTACAACCACGAACAGCAGCCAGATAGCTAAGCTAAAATACAAGAAGGCTTGCGAATATAAACATAAAGAAACCAACCATTTACTTTCAGCAACCTGCTGAAAGTAAATGAATACAAAACTCAAAACTCCTTTTAGAAATTAAAAGTCCAAACTCAAAATGGTGGGTCAAAGACCCAGGACCATGACAGCTAAACCGCATACTGCATCTATTACAAAAGCATGGCTTCATAGTAGAAGAGATCCGGTGTTGAAATGGCCCGCCTGCAGTCCAGACCTGAAAACATATGGAGCATTATGAAACAAAAAATGCAACAAAGAACACCCAGGACTGTTGAGCAGCTAGAATCCTATATCAGACAAGAATGGGCCAACATTCCTCTCCCAAAAGTCCAGCAACTGGTCTCCTCAGTTCCCAGACATTTAAGGACTGTGGATAAAAGAAGTGGGGATTCTACACAGTGGTAAACTTGGCCCTGTCCCAACTTCTTTGAGACGTCTTGCTCCTATCAAATTCACTTTGTTCGTATTTTACATAGCATCCCAACTTTTTTGGAATTAGGGTTGTATGAATAGCAGTTTAAACCAATTAGCTCTGCTTGTGTTGCTGGTCCTTCTGGGTTCGAATCTCACAGGTTGTCTGGCTTGTCCCAGGTCAGACTATGTTGTGGTGGCTGGTCATTATCCTGTCTGGTCTATTGGCAATCATGGACCTACATCCTGTTTAGTCAACAAACTGAGGCCCCTGCTGAAGAAATACAGAGTCAGTGTTTACCTGTGTGGCCACGATCATGATCTGCAGGTATGTTGTACATGCTCAGTCACATAAAGAATATAATTTTCACCAGTTCAAGGAAGGAAATGTGTGTCTGTCCACCCATTAATTGATCCATTATTCTTATTATCTAAGATGTCACCCGAATTCCTCATATTTATGTATAAGGAATGTAAATTCAACCCATTGCACCTCTCTGAACTGTTGGTACAGTCACTTTGCCAAAGTCACGTGGTAGGAAGTGCTGAACAAGTGTTTCCTTATTGCTGATCGGTTTCAAAGCTAGTTTACATTCTTGTGCAATAACCTCCTGAGACCCAAGCTCTTGTTTGGGATGCACTGTTAATCCCTCCTAGCTATTTGAGATTTCTTGGACCTGACAAGTACAAAAACGAAGCTTCCTGTTTGAATAGGAAGAGTCACTTCATTACATAGTTGTTACATAATTTCCCCCCTAAAAAACTATGTCATCATATGGGATTCAGTTTATTTTACAGCACAACAGAATAAAGTCAACATTGCTTAACAATGTAGAAACATTATATTGAGTAGAATGAAGTATAAGGTGCAGAAAAGCCAAAATGTCTGCATTTGTGGACACAGGGTCTCAGGAGGCTAAGATCAGAATGTGATGTCCTATTGCTGTGGAGAGCTAGATACCAGTAGAGTTGTCTGTTTTCTTTCAAACCTTTATTAATATATGTTAATTGTAAAAATGTAATCCCATCTATGTATGAAGCGATCATAGACACCGCAAGTGCAGAGGGTGATAGTGACAAAGGAAGACATAGATGGTTTCTGATGCTTTCTATCTCTTCTCGTCCAACAGTTCATCAGAGAAGATGATGGGAGCTCATATGTAGTCAGTGGGAGTGGGGTGGTCAGTGACCCCTCCACTCGTCACAGGGACAGTGTTCCTCAGTCCTGGCAGCTCTACTCCAGTCCTGTCAATCACACAGTGGCAGGACTGGCTTACTTCGAGGTTACTGAGCATCAGATGACAGTCAGTTACATGCAAACAGATGGGAAATGTGTTTACCAGGCTGAGCTGCCAAAACGCACAGTCTGAGGCTGTTTATCACTTTACAGATATGCTCTGTTATAGTCACAGTGAAAACAGGCACTACATGTTTGTTCATGTGGTGCATACCTTTGCACATTTATTTTTTTCACATAATGCTTGTCCTGTCTTGTGATTCTGTAGGCTTTAATGCACTGTTACTCTTTGACTAATGCTATTAAACATTTTTCGCATGTTTTGTTCTGTGCAGTGCTGTGTACATTTACAGTTTTTTTCTGTTACTGTTATTGTAGTTTATTGACCATTGGAGGGAAAATACTTATTTCCCTTACGTGCAAATGTTAGCATCCTTCCTTTCAAAGTAGAATGTAAAACCTCCCTCTCGAAAGCAGCATCTGAAGACTAGTCACGCTGATAAATATCTGCAGTCAGTTATCCTTAGAACAGCCTAGTGCAGTAAACATTCAGAATCAATGAAAATATGTAGGGAAAACAATTTTTGGAAATTACAAGACAATTACTTCTAGAGTTGCTGTCATTTTGCCTAAACATGCTGACCACCCAGGTTTACATAATGTCAAACAAACATAATGTCAAATGCCAAACAGCTGGCTTGTATGCCGCATCAGTCCTCTGCTCTCTTCTGCGTCTTCCTATATTATGTTGCCTTTCTCTTGATACGCTGTCTCTTACTCGTCCATCGGCAGGCTGTCCCAGTGAAATGTTTATCTCTCGATCCTCCTCCATGTCTATATTGAGCAAAACTTTTCATCAGCAAAGCCCAAATGCTCTGTTGTTACTACTTGATAAAAATGCATAAACTTACTGTATAAGCCAGTTATGTTGGGTAAAATATTTATTATCTTTTCAACAAGTACAAAACAGCTAAAACCAGTATCAGGAAAATATATGTTAATATCAATTAAACACAATAAATTAAATATATCAGATATAAAAAATATATATTCTACACCTTGAGTTCCCAAATAACTGTTGAAAGCCAAAAATCCCCCATCATTTCAAGTTAGATAGTAGACTATAAAATGATATAAATAAAATAAGTTGCTATTTAACTACAGGAATCACAGGTACCACTCACCAATAAAAAAGTCAAGGAATGCAATATTTTGAGTATCACCAAACTAAACTAAATACAGTAGGAGAGTTTTAACAGTGTTTTCATAATGTATCTTTCTCTATATCTTGAAATGAGGAAAACAAAGAAGAAAAAAAACACTTAGAGGCAGTTTCACAGAAACTAAACAATCTAATTCCAGTGTTTGACAGAGGAATGTTGAGCTAGATCTGCCCCTGCTCTTCTTACAGGCCAGATTCCAGTTCAGTTGTACCGTATTTTCTCAAAGAGATGCATGTGTAATGAAACACACACTCTATACTACATCAATTTTTTCACTTTTGGGAGCTTTTTTCCTCCGCTTGCAGCAGACCACTGTGACAGTGATGATGCTCCCAATCAACAACAAGATGAGGAAGATGCCTAAAATGATCACACCAATGGAATACACTGTGGAAAAACAAAACAAGATTATGTTACACTTAAGAGTTTACTCTGCCGGTCATTTCCAAACCTACAGGGGATTTGAAATGGACTGGCAATTATACAGCAATTTTCTAGTCTTACTGACCACTCATAGCACTTTAGGCTTCAAGCCACATTTACAGGTACTTTCAGCTGCTCCCTTATTCTCCAAGGGGTCGCCACAGCAGAATGTTTGATTTGGCACAGATTTTACTCTGGATTTCCTTCCTGATGCACCCCTCCCATTTTTATTCTATGCACTAAGCACTTTATATAACTTGCATCCACATCTACAGCCACTTTAGAATCACCAATTAACCTAACATCTTTGGACTCTGGGAGGAAGACAGAGTATTGGGAGGAAATCTGCACAGACACAGACAGAACTTTCAAAGCCAACCAGGAGATTCAAACCCAGAATCTTCTTGCTGCAAGGCAACAGTGGTAACCGCTACATCACTGTGTTGCCCACCGATTTCTATGTTTGGCATACTGGTATTGAAAATGATATATCCACAAAAGAAAAGCAAGAATTTATTTCTCTCTTGTCTCATGTGGAGGAAATTTTAAACCTTTGCAGAGGAGAGTAAGCCCTTAAGTAAGTAAACCCATAATGTGGTTGTGTAAATATGTTTATTTACCCACAACAAGCGCAATACAACTGTATGCACACACACACACACACACATTCAGAGGAAGCGTTGTGAGTTTCATTCCCTAAGTGTCATCATTCTGTGAGGGTTATGTGGACCTCCAGTTACTGTGTGTCTGCACCAGTTTCCTCAAGAGGGTGCTGTTGGATTTCCATTAAGAATCTGTGTAACCACAACTCACACTAGCTGTTGCATATGAGCGTAGAATGCAGTAAATCTGCGTAAGCACCGAGGAGAAAGCACACATTCCTTTTTTGTAGTTCAAAAGGTGTTTTTTCGATCCATCAAATAACCTCAGTCAATATAACATTTGAGACAAGGTGGAGCACTTAACAGCTTGCTGTCAGTTAAAATGGAATATTGATTCCTACAGCTTGTACTGTATGTGAGGAAAGGGCTGGCACTAAAATTAACCCTTTATTTATTAGTTTATCACACCACATAGAGATGATGTAATATCTTAAATTTGTTTGCTAAATTAGGAAAATTAGACTGGTAGAAATGCCATACTTTGATCAGAAATAACTACAAATTGACAGTCGCAAAAGTCACAAAAAGTATCTAAGAGCTTCCTCCATCAGAAAAGGCTTTTTTGTGCATACAAGGTTTACCATCAGATGGTAAAATCTGTGTGCACAAACTTGTGATATTATTTTGTTTAAGTGTACCAAAGCTTTAATATTAAACATGACAGAGTAAAAAAGGGAAAGATATTACCTATATATTTGGCTTATATCCTTGTTTTTAATAGTCTAAATTGCTAATTCTGAAGTATTAAATATTGAGGTTTCTCACGTGATTTCATGCGCAAGAGTTGTCTGCCATTTTGGACATGATACAACCACAGGTTGCTAGGGAAAAATGTGTATTCCCTGACTGGTTGGTAGTGGTTCCTGGAGGCTCCTGGCTGTCACTGGGTAAAATCAGTTCCAAAGAAAGTGCTGCACCAAAAACCTCCTAGTAATTGCTTTAGTTGCTAGCAGATTGCCATAGATGCCTGTAGTTTTTCATGTTTGTCGGCAAAGACTCATTAACTGCTTGCTGAATGGTAGTAAAATTTGAAAAAGTGCAACACAAACCAAAAATGGAGAAGGTTCACCTTCAAAGTAAAAGTTGTGCAACCAACATGTTTCAAAAGGTGCAAATTTTACTTTGAAGGATAATGGTCTCCATTTCCGCACTTTTCACAGTTTTACTGCAGCTTGGAGAGTAACTGGACAGTGTTTGTAGACAAGTCCGTCACTTCCAAACTATGACCACAGCAATATGCTAGCAACCAAAACAATCACAAGGAGGTTTTTGCCTACCAGTTAGGGAATATACATTTTTCCCTAGCAGCTGGTGGTTGTCAGGGGGTCACTGACTGGTTTATACACCTTTAGCAATCATTTTCCCAGTGACTGCCATCAACCTTCAACAACCACTCGCAACTGGTCGGGGAATACTCATTTTTCCCTCATGACTGGTGGTTGCCAGCTGGTTGCAGACCAGTCTCTCAGCCTGTGTGACTGGGGCCTTATTCATTTGATCCTACACTGTCACCATTATCAGACATCCAAAGTAGCAAGTGGTTAGTGGTCACATCTCTGCAAAACCTCAATTAATGCTTCATTTAACAAAAAGGTGTTTCAGCTGTGTAGGACCTGTGTGGGCAGACTTGAGGAGTACATGCTTTACTAAAACAATAAATGAACAAACCTTTGAGTTGCAAATTTATAGTAGACATAATTACTGATGGAGATTCAAATAATTATTCAAATTCTGTACACAGTCCAGTATCTCTAGATCATAGATGCAGTAAATGTTTTCAGATGTGATGGAGTCACAGTCATGTGTGGCAAATATTGCTATAATAAACACTGTAACATATACAACCACTAAAACATGACTAGCAGGAGATCTGGGCACACATACACAAAACAACCAAGCATATTATTTATCCATGATATGTACAAAGAGCATGACTGCTCTTTTCTGGCTGCCTCACGCCCACACAGGCAGACACCAATATATCATGTGTCATTATTGCTAGTTTTAATTCTCATTAACCAGGAGCAAGAAAGTGTGGCCCAGTGTTAAAATGTGTTAAACAGCCATACTTTTTCATTAAATGCCAAAGCTTGTCAAGTCTCTATTCTCCTATGTTTCAACAAATAAATGCCAGATATTTTTTTTCCAGAATGTTTGTGCAAATGTATGAAAATGCCACTCAAGTTTTATTTTTTGTTGTTGTTGGTTTTTTTTAATCACACAAAATGATAGGTTACTCATCAACTTAACTGCCTGCTGGAATTCATGCAGATATTTTGCAATTAAGCCCTAGTATGGTCTGGATGATCCTTTAGTCTACAAAAAATCCATACGTTGCTGCACTAACTCTTTTTGCTTACTTGCTGCAACAGAAAAGCTCACCTTTTAAGATGGACTGGCCATCCTCCTTTGAGCACTGGGTCTGACTCATCTCTCCCAGCTGCTTCTCAAAACTGCGGCTGTGGATGTAGGCTTGGACTTGAAAGCAGTAGCTCTCCCCTCGATCCAGATTAGTCATCTCTATCACACTAGTCTTAGACATGTGCACTTTCTGAGGACAACCAAAGGAAAACATGGAGTCTCTGTTTTCTCGTTCATATATGTTTAAGACTTGTGATATTATATTGTGGTATGGTGGTATTGTGCTGTTACTCACTTTGCCAGTGCTCTTATTTTTCCAGTAGGTTACTTTATAGTGTAGCTGCTCAGAGAAGATATCCCTGATAGTCTGCTGGCGGCCATCTTTAAAGAGGGCAGTGAGTGAGTCGGTCACATTCAGGGTGGTTTTGCCTTTACTCACTTCCAGCACAAAGTCAGGGCTGTCGATGGCAGCTGTGGAGGAGCACATTTTTTATTCTTTTTTTTTTAACTGAGAGATACTATATCTAAATATAACGTCCTATTCTGAGACATGTGATGATGGAAAACAAAAAAGAGTCTCTCTTTACCTTCCAGTAGTTAAAAATATAGCTTGAAATGAACCAGAGCTGCATGAAAAGAGCTCATTTCCCAATTTGTTGACTAGTTGGTCAACAGAAAATTATCTTAAGTTTGTTAAATGGCCAAATTTTCTCCTTTCCATTATTTGAACATTGTTGCCAGTGCTACATTCTTGCTTTCTGGACCTTTAGAGGGACAAAATGAGACACTTAATAACATCACACTAGTCACCAAGAAACTGTGATGGACATTTATTAATATGATAGGCAGCAGTTTTCTGATGTTACACGGATTCAGTGATTGATTAATAATTGAAAAAATAACATGTGGCTGACTGTGAACCTAACCATTTTGACTTGACTCGTCTGACTGTTCCTGACCTTTGAGACTTCTTTTTAATTGTGTTCACCTGTCCTGAGGTTCAGCAGTTGCCAAGTTCGACAGTGATCATAACAGTAAGGTGTGTCATGAATATGTTAAAACTAAGCCAGTAACTCTTCCTTCACTGGCTTCGTTTCCATTGCTCATCTGCCCAAGCATGCTTTTATTTGTATCTTATTCTGACTGACTGTTGTGAAGTGAAACATTACATCACATTACACTGATTTAGAAAACATAGTAGCAGAGGAACTCACTGTCTTCGTATGGGCAGAATTTTGGTGACCTCTTGTGGGGAAACTCAATGAGATCAGAGGTGACCCCCACCGGGGGTTCAGACAGGACTTCAGCTACATAGCAGGCTTTCAGATCAGTCAAAGAGGTGGACAGATCACATGTTATTGCTGAAGAGCGTAAACAGGAACGAATCCTCTGCTTGTCCCCACCAACCCTACAACAAGGGACATGTCACATGTTTAACGCAGACATGGCTAATGGGTGCAACTGAGCCATTCACACACAGAAGAAAATAGATTACCAAAACAAAGTTATGCCACCATAAGTCTTAATGCAGACTAGAGCCTGAATGATATAGGATTTTTAAGACCGATACTGATACTGATATTTGATGATTTAAAAATCCAATTCATCAGCCAAATTTTTTTTTTCTTTCAGGCACATGAAACAAACAGATTTCCCTACCATTTCTTATGTGTAGTTATTTATGAGTCCTTACTAAGATAATATGACAATGCAGATTAAAAATAAACTTGTTTTATTGTCACAGCAAGTTGTGGATTGCTCGTTTACTCCCTGTAGCCTCTGCTCTGATCAGCTGGTTGTTGTGTTTCTGGCATTCCAAACATATTTGTTGCCAACAGGGAAGTTACAGGTTATAGTGGTTGAAGTCATGTAGTCAGCATACTGGCCATGGTTGAGGGGTGTTTCTCCCATTTTCTTCCATCTCTTCTTTACTTTTTAAAGTTTTCATTTATCTGCAGATAAATGGTCGGGCTCTAATGCAGACACCAATCACAGTACAATACAGTTGCTGCAGCAGTAATAGTAGGTGTACTGACATGAACTCTGACACTATTTTATACAAAAAGTTTGTAAACTTTTCAAGTAAAGGTGCGCACCTCAAACTCTTGAGTCTTTACAGATTTAGCACTTTGTGTTCCAACTGGTATGCATGCAGACTACCCTCAGTGGAGCCTTTTAGAAGTGCTGTACAATGCATGTGTCAACTTGTACTTGTTCTTCAAGACAAAATATACCCAGAACTGAAGGAAAAGGTGGGAATGACATACTCCACAATACTGTGAATGGGAGGGAAAGGACTAAGTCCTGAGAGTATTCTGTTGCAGCAGCAATACATTTCCCATTTGTAAATGCTACTTGTTCTGTGGTTAAACTACAATGTTTTGTTTTTCTCTGGGTGAATCATTGAGGTCCATGTGCCTCTTTCTTAACTCTCTCTGGCAATGTTTCTGGACAAAAATCAACAATCCATGATAAGAATCTTTCTTCAGGTTACTATGTCAAAGGGACTTTGGCTTCAGCCGACACACACCCTGAATGTGTCTTTGTCAGGAATAAATTAACTGGGTGCATAAGGTGGGCATTGAAGGGAATATCAGGTGAGGGTGTGAATAGTACTTACAAAGAGAATTCCACTGTGTAGGAGTAATCTGTTGATGGTTTGGGTTCCCAGGTCAGAAAGGTTTTAAAATTGGTGGATTTCCAGGTGACATTCTGTGCTTGGGGATAGGAGCCTGCATAATACAAGTGGAGTTGTAAAATACTGTTCATGACATGCCATACCATACCATAATCACATTATGAAAATCATACAACACTGACCTGTCATGTAAAACCCAAATCAGTGTGGGCCTTTGGGAAACATTTATGACTAATTCCTACTAATTTATTAAAAAGATTAAAAACAAAAGTTGTACACTGCATATACAACAGAACCAGAATAGCAAAACTGTGTTCACATTCACCACTTCATTATGCTCACATGGTGATATGATCGGAACGCTAAGTGAGCTCTTATCAGGCCTGAAAAAAAGATCCCCACTCATAAAGTCTTACGGACTGACTGTTCGGTCAACACTTGTGGTTACTTTGTTTCCTGAATGCAAGTGTGCCACCCACAGAATACACAACCACAGTTGAAGCTTTTTTCTCCTACAGTGAGGATCTAAAGCCTTCTCAAATCTGTCTGAATTATCGTCACTTGTTTGCAACAGCAGACTTTTCAGATGTTGTAAATGGCTACTTCCTTTTCAGCGAGGGGCAAAGAGTGCAAGTTATGTCACTGCTTTCACAACTCGATTTTTAAAAGTTAAGACAACACAGACACAACTTTTCTAGTTGCCTAAGTGGTGACAAAAAAAGCCATAGGCGATTCCTAAGATACTGAAGATGTCTTGATATTTTAGTGTTAGAGGTAATATTTACGTCAAATTAAAACTGGACATGCCAGCACTCAAATAATAGAAGACATGATACAATAATCAGTATTTTTTCTTAAAGTATAGAGACCGCACTTTCAAGATTGAGGCTTTATAAGTGTTCCATGTTTCAACGATATAAATCGGCGAGCGTGCTACAAGTCCCGCTTGCCAATTTACGCAAGTGAAAAGAGTTCATACAAATATAAAAGAAAGAAAGAAAGAAAGAAAGAAATATTAAAATCAAACTGATTGTTAATTATCTCAGAAGTAAACATTTAGGTAGAATTAGCATGCCACCTAGAAGTAGCATCCACCTAGACCTGTTCATGCGCATACATGTTTTATATATATATATATATATATAAAATATAAATATATATATATATATATTAAATCTAGTCCCTACAATGGCACCATTATTCAGGTTTTATCTTATCTTCTTCTTGTTGAGGTCCTGTACTTTTCATATTTTACCATGTTACTAAGTCACAAACTGTCTTTAAACAGCACACGAAACTTAGAATACTCTGATGAAAAGCATCTAAACAACGTGGTGATAATAATAATAATGAGTTGGACCCACCTGAGGCACAGTGTGTGGAGAGAAACACAAAATAAAGTGCTGCTGCTTGTAGTGTTATTGTCGCCATGGCACGCTCCTCTCAGTCCAGATCGAATTAATCCAGCTATCCCTGTTCAGTTCAGGATCCTGCGTTCCCGTTAGGATACTTTTCGTTCCTCTTCGGTCTGACTACAAACCACTGCTTATAGCAGCTTAACCTCGCCAAACGTGGCCAAATAAGGAGCGTCCGCCTGCGTCGTCACCAGACTGGGTCGCTGCTTTACGCATTGCGTGACTGTCCTGCTGAGGTCACTGAGCGGATACAGAGGATCCTCTTGACTCCTCCTGACTTCTTCTAGCCCAGCCAAACCTGCACCGTGAAGGTGGTCGGTTGGGCTGCATCGGTGTCATTTAACGGCAAAGTAGCCTGTTATATATTCTATTATTATTATGATTATTCTTATAAAAACTGATAAGGATAGATGATTTTATACTATAAATCAGCAAATTATATTTTATTTTACTTTCTTTCTTTTCAAATCATTGCTTTAAGTGTTTTAAGTTGAAAGGTTAGTATGCAGAACACTTTATTTAGATTACTAGTTTAATCTGAAAATCAATTGTTGTAAAATCACAAGAATAGCTTCATTTGCACTCTGCATATTTTTTCTGTCTATCTAAGCATGCCACAAACACATTCCAATCATTCTTCAGTCAGACCTGTGTAGTAGTGGCTGGTGTGGTCATAGCTCAAAGAATGGGTGATGCTTTCCAGCAGTATGCTGACTACATGACTTTGTGGGGAGAACAGGGGATGGAAATAATGTATTCCACTCAGAGGCCTGGTTGGATCTGACTACTGTGACGGCATCATGGATCTCACAGTCACTGCAGCTCATTGTATGATTCAGGGCATCCACACACCAGACAGCTCCAGCGGGTCAACTGAAACTCTATTTATAGACCTGGTTATTTAGATGTATGCTAAATTTCCAGACATGCATTAGTGTGGATGGAGAGGTTCCACTATATTAACCACACTTAACAGGAACTTCCAACATGTTGGATGATGGAATACTTTGGTCCAGTCATTTTCAAAGTGTCTGGCAGTGCACACGTTTCAGTGCATGTGCACTCACATTACAGTGCCAGATAACTTCATTTTGTACAACAGTGTAACACAACAGACTCTTCAAATAGCCATAAAATAAACCGAACCCATTGGAAGCACACTACGCACACTACAGCATGCTTTGCTAATGACATCAGTCTAAAGTAAACTGTACTTGATTTGTTGTGAATCAAGCAAAGCCAATGGCTGTTTAATGGGGTTCAGTCTTTTAATGTATCCGTGTTTTTTTCTTAATATGGAGCCGGCTGGGAATATCTGGCTGGCACTTTGCCAGTCCTGGTCCTCCTGTTCCAATTATCCCTCCTCCTCCCTCCCAGGCAGTGAGAGGCCCAACTGCAGCACAGTACAAATGTGGCTTTGAATACAGAGTATCCCTGTGACGGGAAGGACTGAATGCACAAGCAAGGGTTCAGCAGTTCTTCTGAGTGGATTAAGGCAGTGTGGGAATTTCAAATGCACACACACACACACTTTAGAAACTTTATTAAAATCTATTACGGTAACAACTTCTAATGGCTGTTTTTTAAAGTTTAGAACTGCGCAATATGGTGAATGAACCTGAAGAATTACTTAAGAAGCACTGATCATTACTAAGGATGAAAGCATGGAAGTTCTGTTTTTGTTTTTGATCACTTTTTCCATTTTCCCTGATGTATTGTACTGACAGATTAATGCAGCAACTGGTCAGAGATCAGTGTGAAAAGGCTTTGTGATCTCAGGGTACTGGTGATTCTCCAGAATTTTTATTTACCTCTCACAATACATTCCCTAAGAGTTGTCTCTGCCATCATATCTCGAGGCATTTCCCAGCATAGAGTTTCAACAAAGTGATCTACAGCTACCGTTCTCAGTGGCCTATTGCTTTATGTAGAAATACACAATGGCACAATTATTTTATCAGGCTCATACCTGGAAGGGAGAGGAGCAGCAGTGCATCACTTGGTAACTGGTGCTAACACTTCACCATTTAACTGCATTTATCAAGGAATCAGTGGCCAATGACTGGCAGTGGGCAGTACAAAAAGTTTCAGTTTTGGTTTAAATAGGAAGAGTTTCACTTTTCTTTAATTCACATTTAATTCCATGAACAACACAGGGTCCTCAGCAGTTCATTTCAGCTGCAGTCCACTCCATCCTGCTGCGATTCACACTGCAGAGAGAGTCAAAAGAGAAACAGAGAAACAGAAAAACATCAGCCAGATGTTTCTGTCTCACCTCATGCTGTCCTTCACAATCTGAGTTTGAAATTATTCCATTCTCTGTTCAGACAGTGAAAATTCTGGATTGGCTGGAAGGTGAGGATTAACTTTTACTAGTCAGTAATTTGTAGGTAAAGACAGCTGAAGTGGGTTCAGCTAAAGAGCAAGAAACTTGAGTTATCTGTGTAAAAGTGAGGATCAAGAACTTCTCAGAGAATTTTTAAATATGTTTGTGATGTACCTTTATTACCACAGAAATACTGTAAGAAATAAAATTTTGAGTAGAAGTGGAAAACTGAGAGAGAGAGCATAACAGGGAGTCTAGGACAACATGAGGGACTGTGTAAGTGCACACTGTAAAAATTCAGTTTAAAAAAATTCAGTAAAAAAAATGTACTGGTAATTTTCTACCAGTACATTAACCATTTTTTCCTTCATTTTAAAATGAACTGTTTGGCCTCACTTCTAAACTTTATGTCTGGAGGAAACCAGGCACCACTCATCACCTACCCAATACCATCCTAACAGTGAAGCATGGTGGTGGCAGCATCATGCTGTGGGGGTGTTTTTCAGCAGCAGGGACTGGGAGACTGGTCAGAGTTGAGGGAAAGCTGAATGGAGCAAAGTATAGAGATATTCTCAATTAAAACCTGTTCCACAGTGCTCGGGACCTCAGACTGGGCCAAAGGTTCACCTTCCAACATGACAATGACCCTAAGCACACAGGGAAGACAATACAAGAGTAGCTTAGGGACAACTCTGTGAACACTATCGAACATCTCTGAAGAGACCTGAAAATGGCTGTCCACTGACAGTCCTCATCCAACCTGACTAAGCTTGAGAGGATTTGCAAAGAAGAATGGCAGAAAATCTCCCAATCCAGGTGTGCAAAGCTGGTTGGATCATAATCAAAAAGACTCAATGGCTGCCAAAGGTGCGTCAACTAAGTACTAAGTAAAAGGTCTGAATACTTATGTAAATGTGATATTTCAGGTTTTTCTTTTTAATAAATTCACAAAAAATCCTAAAATTCTGTGTTCAGTTTGTCATTATGGGGTACTGAGTGTAGATTAATGAGGGAACAAAAGAATTTAAAGGATTTTAGCATCAGCCTGCAACATAAAATTGAAAAAAGTGAAGGGGTCTGAATACTTTCTGAACCCACTGTATTTTTGCACATACACTGTGTACGTGTGTGTGTGTGTGTGTGTGTGTGAGAGAGAGAGAGAGAGAGAGAGAGAGAGAGAGAGAGAGAAAGAGAGAGAGAAAATGTGAGATTCTGCGTTTGTTCTAGTACAACGTGGCGATAAGGGCCCAAAATAATATCTACCCAGGGGCCCATCACAGAGTTGTTACGCCTGTGTGCCTAATTAAAATTCTGTGGAGACCTATAAAATGGTAACATCAACACTTTAAGTTGTGACACTCTGAGGGTGATTTTTTTTTTCCTTACATAAAGTCATATCACCTTGGCATGTTTGGACATGGAAGTTGGAGCTGGATCTTAATCATCTGTTCACTATTATTATCAGGTTGTCATTATTATCAGGTTGTTCTAAAAGCTCCCTGAAAAGCCTTCAGTTAATCCAGAATGCTGCAGCAAGAGTACTGACAGGGACTAGAAAGAGAGACCATATTTCTCCCATATTAGCTTCTCTTCATTGGCTACCAGTTAAAACCAGAGTTGAATTTAAAATCCTTCTCCTCACATACAAAGTCTTGAAAAATCAGGCCCCATCATATCTTAAAGACCTCATAGTACCATATTATCCCAATTGAGCACTTCGCTCTCAGACTGCAGGCTTACTTGTGGTTCCTAGGGTATTTAAAAGTAGAATGGGAGGCAGAGCCTTCAGCTTTCAGGCCCCTCTCCTATGGAACCAGCTCCCAGTTTGGATTCGGGAGACAGACACCCTCTCTACTTTTAAGATTAG
>VUQI01058171.1:0-12910 GCA_015106735.1 Paratilapia polleni
CAGGAATGGCATAAAGTCACCCAACAGCAATGTGAAAGACTGGTGGAGAGCATGACAAGACGCATGAAAGCTGTGATTGCAAATCAGGGTTATTCCACCAAATATTGATTTCTGAACACTTCCTAAGTTAAAACATTAGTAATGTGGTGTTTAAAAATGAATATGAACTTGTTTTTTTTGCATTATTTGAGGTCTGAAAACACTGGACCTTTTTTTTTGGTATTTTGACCATTTTTCATTTTCTGCAAATAAATGCTCTAAATGAAAATATTTGTATTTGGAATTTGGGAGTTATGTTGTCAGTAGTTTATAGAATAAAACAAAAATGTTCATTTTACTCAAACATATACCTATAAATAGCAAAATCCGAGAAACTGATAATTTTGCAGTGGTCTCTTGATTTTTTTTTCCAGAGCTGTATATGTATTTTACTACCTTAAGACAAGAACAGACATAACTTGTAGTCTCTGCAAATGTTATAAGGTTAGGAAATGTTAAGATTGTTTCAGGTGTACCTCAAGGTATTGCTTTACAATTTACTGTCATATAAGTACTTTATAAAAATATTAGCATGAATACTATTATCTTAAGATAATAGGAATAACCCGCTCATCATGAAAAAGTTACTTTTTTCATAATTTAATTCAAAAAGGTAAACTTTCATATATTCTATATTCACGCAAGAAAATATTTCAAGCCTTTTTTTGTTTTAATTTTAATGATTATGACTTATAGCTCATGAAAATCAGAAATCCAGTATCTCACTCGCACTGCTGAGGTGTTACTGAAAGCCCAACTTGGCTTTGATAGCAGCCTTCAGCTCATCTGTATTCTTGGGTTGGGTATTTCTAATCTTTCTCTTGACAATACCCCACAGATTCTCTTTGGGGTTCAGCTTAAGTGAGGTGGCTGGCCAATCAAGCACAGTAATGACATGGTCAGCAAACCATTCGGTAGGAGTTTTGGCACTGTGGGCAGGTGCAAAATCCTGCTGGAATAGAAAATCAGCATCTCCATAAAGCTTGTCAGCAGATGGAAGCATGAAGTCCTCTAAAATCTCCTGGTGGACATTGACTTTAGACTTGATGAAATACAGTGGACCATCCAGCACTAACACCAGCAGATGACAAGTCATCACAGACTGCAGAACCTTCACACTGGACTTCAAACACCTTGGATTCTGTGCCTCTCCACTCTTCCTCCAGACTCTAGGACCTTGATTTCCAAATGAAATGCAACATGTACTTTCATTTGAAAAGAAGACTTTGGACCACCGAGCAACAGTTCAGTTCTTTTTCTCCTTAGCCCAGGTAAGATGCTTCTGCTGTTGTCTCTGGTTCAGGAGTGGCTTGATATTACAATCTTTAAACGTTTTGAGTTGAACAAGGATATTTAAAGTTTAAAGTTTGAAAACATGTTAGAATATTCTATATTTCTCTTTAAATTTTAATTAAAACATCATCAGATGTTAACACGTCCTAAAAGTAAGCAGCATGTGCTAATTATGCTACTGGAGCTCACATTTCATACCAGATCTAAGTATGATAATCAGTCATAAACATGAAGCCTCTCTTCCTTTTCTCCTTCAGCCTACAGTGATAGTGAATTCATGTAATGAATTCCCTCCATATGCCTTCTGTCTGATCCAGTCTGTTCTCAGTATCGGATCTTATTGTTGAAACTGGATAGTTGAAACATAAAGCTCCCCAACAGATGATGAAGGTCAAGGGCTGAGGGTTCTCATGTGAAAACAGCTCAGTGGCACTTTTGCTAGATAGCTTATCTCCTCTTTAGTGATCTAAACAGGGTGTGAGCAGCATCCCTGACAGATGCTGGGGGTCACAGGTTCATGGCTGTCAGGACTTTTCCTTGTGACATTTGATCTGCATTCACTCTTATGCTCTTCTAGGCTGCATTTTGAAGCGTCTTTGAGCAAAATACTGAACCCCAAATACAATGCATAGAATAAATAACTGTGACTGCCTGAATTTGGCTTGCAGTATAAGACCACTTTGAGTGGTCAGTAAATTTAAATGGACTGGTACTTATATAGCACTTTTCTGCTCAGTTTGAGTACTCAAAGTACTTTATACTACATGCCTCATTCACCCAATCACTTTTTCACATTCACACACTCACACACACTCCAATGAACACTGTAATGTGTTGGAATGTCATGTTAAAGGGTTGGATCTCTCTGTTATTTACTATAGTGTGATTTTGCAATTTTTATTTTTCTGGAAGTAATTTAAGTTGCATAACCTTAACTTTTCATACCTGAATTAATTAGGATAAAGAACCTGGGGCCCCATCTACAGTTATACATGGTAGACAGGCTACATAAGGAATTATAGTAGTCCATCTTAGAAGTAACAAATGCATGGACTAGGTTTAAGAATGTTTTTTATGGCCAACATTTAGCATCAGTATCATGGGATATATCATAGTTTAATCAGCATAACTGCACTAATTTAATGTCTTTGATGTACAAACAATCATTTGTACCTGAGATATTTTTTTAAATGATGAACTGATTTCTGATAATTCAGTGGAGAAAACTTGAAAAGATGCTTTATGGGAAAGTTTTAAGGTGTAATTTCATTTGTGTGATAGGTGCCTGGACAAAACAAGTTATATCAAAAGAAAGGTCTCCTTTATACCTACATTTCAATACCAGGCTCATGTTTTAGCCACAAGTACTTCTGGTTTAAAGGTCCCATATCATGAAAATCTATTTTTATAGTGTTATGAGATTTATATAAATGTCAACATATAAAGTATGAGCTGTGAAAATCTGAATTCTTCCATCCCCCTGGAAACAAAACCGCCTCCCAGCTTTACAAGCCAGTTACAATTTCACCCTCTTTTTATGTAGAAAATAGGTAACCAATAGGCGTTGAGCAAAAATTCACGCATAGGCCTGACCCCTTGCTGCTCATGTCTTCCTGGGTCAGTGGTATCATAACATCATAGCATGCTGCTAACACAGATGCTCAACTTACTGCTGTGGACGGCCAGCAGCAAACGTATTTTAGCCAACAAAAATCACTATGAGTTTAAGTACAGGATATATTTAAAGTGTTATCTCAACTTAATCTGCTGTCAGACACTTCTTTCAGAAGAGGAACTGAAGCAAGCAAGTAAAGGCAGGAAACACTTTCAGGTTTTTCCATCACCTGAAGAACTGAACACCCAGTGAATTCGTTTAGATGACAAAGTCCCCAGAAGAATAATAAACGCTACTGTTGTCTAGTGTGGCTAATGTGGCTGACATAATTATTAGCTTTGACTGTATGCACATTGAAAATGTAATGCTGAGGGACCATGCAAACTTTAAGGAGTGGGGGTGAGGTCAATGAGGTAGTTTAACAGCTCCCTGGTTGCAGGGCCCTGCAGTAGGTGAGATTCAGTCTGAGTTCCTCAAGGCTCTGGATGTTGTGGGGCTGTCTTGGCTGACATGCCTCTGCAACATCCTGATGAGATCTGAGGCAGTGCCACTGGACTGGCCGACTGGGCTGTTGGCTGCCCTTTTTAAGAAAGGGGACCAGAGGGTGTACTCCAGTTACAGACTCTTACACACTCTTTAGCCTCCCTGGGAAGGTCTATGTGTCATGGTCCCAGGTCGTTGACCCTGTGTTTCGAGTTTTTTGGACTTCACGTTCTGTTTATTTAGATCTTCTATTTGGTTCTGGATTTGTTTAGTGTTTATATTTGTTTCATGTATTTTCCTTAAGTGTATTTATTCCTGAGTCCTTAGTTCCTGGTTTTAGCTTTGTTTATATTTCCTTGTATATTTCCCTTAGTGCGTGTAATCTCAGGTTCTTGGTTGTAATCCTCCTTTATTAAGCTCATTCATGTGTCTGTGTTTCCCCTGTTAAGTTATCTCACTCCCTGTTTTACTTTGATAGTCTGTTGTCACTTATGCCTTGTATTTAATTCTACTTCCCTTGTCTCGTCTTCTGTGATTTGTTTCAGCTGTGTCCTGTCTTTCCTCACCTGCCTCCACTTTCCTGATTGCCCTTCTCTGTGTGTGTGTATTTATAGTGCTCTATTCACCTCAGTCCTTGTCAGAGTGTCTGTTTCATTGTTCTTATTTCCCCAGTGCTTCCTAGCTCCCCGGCTGTTCACCTAGCCCCAGTTTGTTTCTTTGCCTTATGTTTTAATGGCTTATGGTTTATTTTCCTGTTTGGACTATGTTTTTGTCTCTTGGATTACTCTGCCATCAGCCTTAATAAACGGCTCATCTTTCGTTAGTTCCTGCCTGCAATTGAGTCTGCATTTGGGTCTGCATTCCACAACACATGACACTACGCCAGGGTACTAGGGAGGAGAATCCATTGTCTGTTAGGTGAACCTCAGATTTGGGAGGAACAATGTGGTTTTTGTCCTGGTTGCAGAACACTAGACCAGCTCTTTATCCTCTTGAAGATATTCAAAGCTGCGTGGGAGTTTGCCCAACCAGTCTACATGTATATTTCAATTCAATTTCAATTCAATTTTATTTATATAACGCCAGTTCACAACAATTGTTGCCTGAAGGTGCTTTATATTGTAGGGTACAGGGGCCTACAATATTAGACAAAAACCCCAATAATCCGACAACCCCCTGTGACCAAGCACTTGATGATGGTGGGAAGGAAAAACTCCCTTTAAACAGGAAGAAAACTCTAGCAGAACCAGGCTCAGGGAGGGGCAGCCATCTGCTGTGACTGGTTGAGGGTTTGGTGGACTTGGAGCGGGCACTGTAGTGAGAACTTGGTTCTAATAAGTTGGATGAGGTGTTTTGGCCATGTCCTATTACATCTCTTGTCTGGCTTGGAAATGCTGGAGGAGGTGGCCAGGGAGAGAAAGGTCTGGGCATCTCTGCTGAGACTGGTGGTGGATGGATGGATGAATGAATGAATGGATGGATGGACAGACCTTGACAATAAAAGCATGTAACTGGCAAAACACCAGTTGAGTTTCATTATAAAATGGACTACTGGTTGCAGTGTAAGGGCTTACACCTGAGAAACTCCTAGTTTCTGGACAAGGACTCCATTCTTGTCCAGGAATGGACAAGAAGGCTTTTTAAAAACACAAAATCATCATTTTGCTTCAAAGTTGAGGCAGCATGTAAAACCATGATCTGGAGCCTGTACTATGAAGCTGGTTTCCTTGTCTGGGTTCCCTTACCATAAAATCACACTAAGCAGTCACACAAAGGTGGCTTTCAACTCTGCAAGGAGCAGCGTGCAAGTGATAGGAAAAGAGCTGTACAGTATTAATCATGTAGCCTATTATTTAAAAACGGTGCATGAATGCACTTTGATTGTAAAAGCCATACATTAATAAAAATCTATTTAAAACCAGAAAGAGGCTTAAAAAAAAAAGCCAACTCTGTCAGTTAACAGACTTAGCGGTGCACAGCTCAATTGTCTCACTGGGACACAGATAGATCTGACTCTAATTACCAACATGTCCATCCATCTTCTTCCACTTATCCAATTCAATTCAGGGGGCTTGAACCTATCCCAGCTGTCATAGGGCAAGAGGTGAGGTACACCGTGGACAGGTCGCCAGTCTGTTGCAGGGCTAACTCAAAGAGACAAACAATCATTCACACCTACAGCCAATTTAGAATCACCAATTAACTTAATCCCATGCATGTTCTTGGACTGTGAGAGTAAGCCAGAGTACCTGGAGAAAACCCACACAGACACAGGCAGAACATGCAAACTCCACACAGACCCAAGCCTGATGGTAGATTCGAAACCAGGACCTGCTTCCTGTGAGGTGAGACAGCCCTTACCACCATACCACCCTGGAATGGAATGTATTCCATTAAATGATCATGTTGCTTGAATTAAGGGATTCCAGTGGTGTTTATCTTGGCAGTATTTTCAACTGGGTTGGGTCTGGTGGTAAGTAAAGAACCAAAGTACTAGAAACAGAATGCAAATATTACACAAGGTCAACAAGTAGGCTAAAACGCCAGAAGGAAGTCTTTGTGATTATGCCATCCAGCCCACCTACCTTCTTCGTCTGCTTCATGAAAATGGTATCCTGAAACAGTACCCTACACATCAGAAAATAATGCTAAATGGGTGCCCAGTGTGCTAAAGCAAAAAGGAGTTGTGACCCAGCGACGTTGGAGTCAGAGACCCGACGACATCAGAGTGAGAATTTGTAGAACTTTGTGGCTTCATAACAAACTCACTGACTTTCTTCTTTGCTCCCAACATAATTATTATGGCCACTAGATGGTGCTGTCAGTTGACTGTAAATATGTCACTTTTGGATGTTTGCTGAAGCAGGCTGGTTGCTTTGCAGATCCCACTGCAGATCCATGTCTACATGTTATAGGTGTGTATAAAATATGAGGAACAAGTAATGTGTGTTATTTCTGCTTGTGTTTTGAGATATTTTTGGTCCTTTAGCAGAACAGTCATAGTAGACAAAGAACTTCTTTGTAATGGAGTGATACGGAGTGTTACAAAAATAAAGCTTTCTACTGCAACTATTGCGTGGGTTTCTATGCTTGTGTTTTTTGTTTGTATCTTTCTCTTCATGGTGAAAGTCACTGTGGTTCCCTTTCCTTTTCACACCAACTTTTCAAACAGTCAGCATTTGACCTACACATCGCACAGTGTCATTGCAGTCAGGTGATGCACTGTTGGGTTTTTGGAGGACTGCATGCAAGTGGGAGATCCACGGATCATGATCAGGATCATGATCAGGATCATGAATCCACATTAATGCTGTCTCACATGGCCTGGAAGTCCTTCAGAAATAACAAAAAAACATCATAAGCATACATTTTTTTTTTATTTTTTAAATGGAGGAGAGCTCCATAAGTCAAAAGGCTGAATTGAAGAAAAAAAATCAGAATTGTTTAGTCATAACCTGTATCATAAATACATAACTTGTATCTGACTTGCCCCCATAATCTTTCTGCTTTAGCAACACAGTCTCTATGTGTAACAACTACAGCTAGTCCAGTGTTAAACATCCATCACTGGAAATTCCCATAATCCATTACAGAGAATTGAGGGCTCTATTTTTTCTGCAGGCTGTCAGTTCAGCTGCTGCAGAAAAAGTAAAGATGTCCGCAGCTTCAGAGAAGAGAAAAAAGCTCATTGACAATCAGCTCCACCAGCCCACACAGTGTACTGTGGGACATCCCATTCTGTCTCTGAAAGGTGCGGAATCACATGCAAGCTGCTCAGTACTTCCAACTGCCATACTTTTGAGAACATCAAGCTTGTATTACCCCAGTGTGGTCTTTTACCGATATGATGCACATCCATATGGCAGCTCCAAATCAGTCAATTTCAGGATTTATCAAAAGAAGAGTGTTAGTATCTTTAAAAAAATACAGAATTAACAAAATGTTGGATGGACTCTAAGAGAACATTAGTGTTTGTGTTTATGAAACCTTATCACTCTTTCTCCTGTGGCAGGGGTTGCAATTTGTCTTAAGCAGAGTAAACAAGAAGGAATGGTGATCTGGATATGTCCCTGGAATAACTTTAATAAATGGATAAGCCACAGGGCTTTTCTTAACACACACACACACACACACACACGTTTTGACGTCTTATTGGGGAACTCCATTGACATAATGCTTTCCCTAGCCCCTTTCCCTTTCCCTAACCCTAACCCATATCCTAAACCTAACCATAACCTAATTGTAACCCTAACCCTAAAACCACGTTTTGAGCCTCAAAAATGCTCAAACATGCCTTCAAATTCATGAGGACCAGCGTTTTGTCCTCACAACTATAGTTTTATGAGAATTTTTATCCTCACAAAGAAACACACACACACACACCAAATTTGATTTGTGCGGCAGAGAAGGTGGCCTTTGGTGTTATAATTTATCTTAAATCTCTGTCCTCTTATTTTTGGCTCTGGATCTTCGTGGATTCTGCCCTTAATGTCTCTCTTTCACATTACTCCTGCTGTTTTTCCACTATCTCTCCTTCTCCTCTCTCAAATTCAGTTTCTTTTGTTTGGTTTGGTATCATTTATTAAGCACCTGAGCATACTGTATTTGTTGCCATAGTGTTTCCAAACTTATAGACAACATAATTTGTGATATTTGTCAAGGTCCTTTTTATCCAGAGAATGATTTCGTGCAATCAAACATTTCATTGCCCACTTACAGTCCTGTCTGCCTGCCTGCTCTACCAACTTTAATTAGTTTCAGCCTGTGTCTTTGTCCTACATTCTTGACACCATCTTTCATAGGACCTTAGAAATAATTCAAACAGGCTATAGACTTTGTCATAGCACAGAACCAGCACTTCTGAAAGTTTCTCATAACCTTCAACCATACTTAGAGTCCAGTAATTGAGCCATTTTTATTCTTTCAGACCTTAGTACAGCTTTTGAAAGGGTCGAGCACTGCATTCTTTCACTGTCTCAAGGATCAGATACTTAGCAAAGTCACACTTCACTGATACATCTTTTTTTGTTAATATTGGGAACTTCTTGCCATGCACTGCCACAGTCACTTGTGGTGTATGTCACTGTTGCATTTTAGGGCCTTTAAGGCACTCAAAGCAAGAAGATTCTGGGCTCAAACATCCTGCTCAGCTAAAGCACTCGTTCTTCCTGTGGGTTTCCTTCAGCTGTAGCTTCTTCTGCACTACAAAGACATGCTTGTTAAGTTTATTCATGATTGTTAATTGGCCATAGATGGATAGATTTAAAACATGCTATATAAATAAATCAATTTACTTTTTGTATTGAATTTAAAAGGTGGAGGGGTGTCAGTTTCATTAAGGGCCACCCTGGGAAAAGAGACTGTCATCAATTATTGATCTCACAAAGGGCCTTAACACTACAGGCCTCATTCACCTGTTCACAGAGCACTTTTTTTCTGTGCTTACAGTACTTTAGTGTCTATTACATACACATTGATGGATGAATCGGGGCCAAGTCAGTTCAGAATGTTGCACAAGGGTGCTTCAACATTCAGACCAAAGGAGCCGGGGACCAAACCACTCCTCCTAAGCCACTGATGTCAAGTGACCTCTCTTTTCAGTTCCTGTCTGTACCAGTGTTGTAACATATTGGATACTGTAGGATTATTACGGTGTTACTGGGACATCCCAATAATAAACATTTGCAATAGTCCAGTAACAGTCCCTGTCCACTGAGGGTGGAGGTTCTAAGGGAGTGGTGAGAATGAACCAAATTTACAGACTGGGCAGCTGCTGGTGTTGTTAAAATGCAACTGCTAACACATTTTCCAGGTGACAGAACAAAAGACAACTTCAGTCAATTTGTTTTGACTTCTGCAATTGTATTGAATATCACTTCATTTATGCAATGCCATTTCAAAATATTTATCTCAGGGTACTTTATACTGTAAGGTAAAGATCTCACAACGTCATGCAAGTAAGAAAGTAAAACTAATGAAAGCAAAAGTGCATACGAGCACAGTAGCCCCCACCATTTTCAGATGGAAGAAGGTTAGAACTGCCAACTAAAATGAGTAATTGGAGATGACAGGCCTTGATCATAATGTAACAAACCCAATGATCACTATAATTCCATAGGAATTATAGTGATCCTAGGAACCCTAGGAACCACAAGTGAGCCTGGAGTCTGAGAGCAAAGTGCCTATTGGGAAAATATGGTACTATGAGGTCTTTAAGATATGATGGGGGCCTGATTATTCAAGACCTTGTATGTGAAGAGAAGGATTTTAAATTTGATTTTGGATTTAACAGAGAAGATAATATGGGAGAAATATGGTCTTTCTTTCTAGTCCCTGTATTCTGGACTAACAAGGCTTTTTGTGGAGTGGCTGTGGCTCAGGAGGTAGAGCAAGTCGTCTACTAATCGGAGGGTCAGTGGTTCGATTCCTGGCTCCCCTAGTCTGCATGCCAAAGTATCCTTGGGCAAGATACTGAACCCCACGTTGCCCCCGATGCATTCATCGGAGTGTGAGTGTGTGTGAATGTTAGTAAGCACTTAAGTGTAGATAAAAGTGCTGTATGAATGTATGTGAGACTGGGTGAATGTGGCATGTAGTATAAAGCGCTTTGAGTACACAGAAACTGAGTAGAAAAGCGCTATATAAGTACCAGTCCATTTACCATTTACCATTCAGGGAGCTTTTAGAACAACCTAATAATGAATTACAATAGTCCAGCCTATAAGAAATAAATAAATGGTTTTTGAAGTTGAACTATATGGTGCAATATATTAAGGAATAAAAATGTGCAAATGTAAACGTTTGTTGTCTTTTATTGTGTTCATCATATAAAAAGGTTTTTGTGGAGTAGAATCATAAGCAACATTAGTCATTGCTGGTTTTAAAGGTAGGTTTGAATTGTTTTGAATTGATCTTTCCAGTGTGCAAGACTATGTTGCAGTGTATGTGTTTTTGAGGGCTTTTGTGTTGTGACTGAAGGTAAAGTTTGATTTGTCAGCAAGATTGCATGGGTTTGAGTGGAGACTTTAGTTTTCACCTGGAAGTTAGAAGTTTTTGGAGTTGAGTGTGTAGTTATGGATTTGTTTAGTGTTTTGGGAAGTCATCATTTCAAGAAATGCTTTTTAGCAACTGAGAAAAACTGTAATATAAAATTGACATAAGAGGAATCACAACAGAAAACGGAAATAGGAAATATAGTTACAATAATTGGAACGAACTGCTCTTGTACACAAAAATAATTCATATACAAAATTAATGTGGCAGCAACACTATGCAACTATTATAGTAGCAAAATTATTTGTGTATGTGTCTGCATGTGGAGAGTTGTCCATGAGTGTCTATCCGTTTATGCATATTCAGATCTGTGTGTGTGTGTGTGTGCATTCAGATCTGTGTGTGTGTGTGTAATCATATTTGTAAATGTGTAAATAAATCTCTTAATCTGTACAGAGATTTCTGAATGTGTACAGGAATCTCCAAATATGTATTCCAAATGTTTGTAATCAGTTTTAAAAATGTGCAGATATTTGTAAATGGGTGCATAGATATTAATGGCTGGAAAGTCTTTGAGTTTTGCTTAAAGCACTGAAAATACAAACAAGTCATAAGCTTCAACTTTTCAATTGGCTGTCTTTTTACACATGATTTTCAGTGCACTTCTATCATGACAGATCCACAAATGTGCGTGGCAGTGTGTGGCAACTATAACACATGTGCAAGTCTACCACACACAAGGTTTCCTACCACTGCTTTGAATTCAATTCAATTCAGCTTTATTTATATAGCGCCAATTCACAACAACAGTCGCCTCAAGGCGCTTTATATTTTAGGGTAAAGACCCTACAATATTAGTCAGAAAACCCCAACAATCAGATGACCCCCTATGAGAGCTTCAATTCCAACCTCCAGCAGAACTTCAACAGCTTTCCAAGGGAGGCTGGGAACATAGAGGCTGAATATTCCACACCCCCAATGTTGAGGCGGCTGCACGGAGCTGCGGCTGCAAGGTGGTTGGTGCCTGTCGTGGTTGTAATCCCCAAACCAGATAGTGGACACCGGAGGTGAAGGGAGCCATAAAGCTAAAGAAGGATTCCCATTGGGCTTGGCTAGCCTGTGGGACTGCAGAGACAGCTGAACGGTACCGGCAGGTCAAGTGGAGTGTGGCTCTGGCACTTGGGTATGGGAGAAGTTCAATGAGACCATGAACTAAGACTTTCAGTCAGCCTTGAAGCAACTCTGGCAAACCGTCAGGCAACTTGGGAGGGGAAAGTGATGCTCCACTCACACGGATTGGGTGCTGCTGACTTCAGTTGAGGATATAGTCAGGCGATGGAAGGAATACTTTGAGGATCTCGTCAATCCCACTGACACACCTTCTGTAGAGGAAGCAGAGTCTGGGAACGAGGGGGATGAATCGCCCATCACTGCAGACAAGATCACTGAGATAGTTAAACAACTCCTTAGTGGCAGGACCCCTGGGGTGGATGAAATTTGCCCTGAATTCCTTAAGGCCCTGGATTTTGTAGGGCTGTCTTGGTTGACATGCCTCTATAATGTTGCGTGATGCAGCTGGATTGGCAGACTGAGGTGGTGGTTCCCTTTAAGAAGGGAGACTGGAGGGTGTGCTCCAATTATAGGGGGATCACACTACTTGGCCTCCTTGGGAACATCTATGCCAGGGTATGGGAGTGGAGAATCTGTCTGAACAATGCACTTTTCATCCTGGTCATTGAACACTGGACCAGGTCTTTATCCTCTTGAGGATATTTGAGTGTGTGTGGGAGTTTGCCCAACCAGTCTACATTTGCTTTGTGGACTTGGAGAAGGCATTCGACCACGTCCCTCAGGGGATCCTGTGGGAGGTGCTTCGGGAGTATGGGGTGTCTGGCCCATTGCTACAAGCCATTCTGTCCCTGTACAACCACAGCGAGAGCTTGGTCCACATTGGTGGCAATAATTTATCTTTATTAACGGGCTACGTACCACAGGCCTTTAAGACAGCAGTAATTAAACCATTACTTAAAAAGCCTTCTCTTGACCCAGCTGTCTTAGCTAACTATAGGCCGATCTCTAACCTTCCTTTTATTTCTAAAATTCTTGAAAGAGTAGTTGCAAAACAGCTGACTGATCATCTGCAGAGGAATGGTTTATTTGAAGAGTTTCAGTCAGGCTTCAGAATTCATCACAGCACAGAAACAGCTCTAGTAAAGGTTACTAATGACCTTCTTATGGCCTCTGACAGTGGACTCCTCTCTGTGCTTGTCCTGTTAGACCTCAGTGCAGCATTAGAACATACCTTGGGGATCAAAGAAATTGCATTACAGTGGTTTCAATCATATTTATCAAATAGACTCCAATTTGTTCATGTAAATGGGGAGTCTTCTTCACACTCTAAAGTTAATTATGGAGTTCCTCAGGGTTCTGTGCTGGGACCAATTCTATTTACATTATACATGCTTCCCTTAGGCAGTATTATTAGAA
>VUQI01058173.1:11948-28687 GCA_015106735.1 Paratilapia polleni
GGGGGAGTCACACAAAAATGATTTGCAACATGGGCACTGGAGAAAAATCCATGCATTGCATTTCATGGGAGCGGAGTTGGCAATACTACAAGTATGCAAATATCCAAGTGTCCCCTTTCAGACATTCAGTCTGACTAACAGCTGCTGTGGAGGTTTACCAGTAAAACAGCCCAGCTGCACTTCTCCCACTGGAGAAAGCAAAATGTTTGAAACCGTCAGGAAGGGCTATTTCACACAGATCACTTCTGAAATGTACAGAATTTGCACCTAAAGAGGAACACACGTGAATTTAAGAGACCCCGGACTCGGGTGTGTTTACTTCAACAGCTGTCACAGCATGAACGTGTTTACAAGTCAGCTTAAACTTCTGAGTAATATCCAACCAAATACCCGAGAGGAATGCTCCGTGTCATGCTGCGGTGCTCTGCCAACACAAGGACTGGAGATGATCCTAGATTCCGCTGTCTGAGAGACACAGCTTAATTTCTGTCTGATCCCACCGCCTAGGCCGGCCACTCTAGTTCATCATCTTGCGCTCGGATTTATGCGGGGCTTGCCAGCTTGTCATAGCAGGTCTATACATGCGAAGCGACGAAAGGAAACAAGTGTCATAACAGCGACGCTGTCAAGGAGAAACTGCATTTGCATGGATTATTTGTCAAGAGTATCGATAGTTTGTAAATACCCCGAGGCAAAAGTCTGAGCACAGCGGTGTTTCCTGGTTTGCTTGAGCTTTGACATGCATCAAGTATTAGCTGGTTATTAAACTAACGGGTCGCTCACATGGGCTTGGATCCGTAGTTTAGCTTAACGGGTTCAGTGAACGTTAGCGACACGATTATCACCGATAACGCACGCGTGTGTGAGCTTTCAATATAGCCCTATTAACAGCACTGCAAAGCATTACTTGTTTGAAAAGGTGATCAGTTTCCACAGCGGCACAGAGGGCCAGAGAGAGTACTGTGCGGGAAGCGATATTCAGGCTCTGGGAACGCGTGAATATCCGAGGAGGTTTCGTCCAGAAAGAAGAAGCACTCAGTCGCAAATTTCACCATCTTCCGCCGGCTCCACTCCTGCATGCGTTCATCTCACATTTCCAGCGTTTGGGATGTAGTCGCTGAGCCTCGCTGTCTTATATTAGGAGACATCCTCGCTCCGGTCCCGTTATCGTCTTGGATGCGAGATCGCTCACAGTGTAAAGCCGCTTCACCCCCATAATGCCTCTAAATCTGGGTCTGTTACGGTCCCCTTATGTGTTCCTAGTCTCTCATGCTGCCGTTAGACATTTTTCCATCTTTTAAGTCTCCCTCACTAGTAGCCTGAGCGCAGTGGACGAGGATGCAATCTCCTCCAGCGGATTACCGGAGTGTCAGCAGAGCGCAGGCGCACTGGCCTGGCGAGCAGAGCAAAGCTGGAAGGCTGCGTTCAAGAGATTTAAATAAACCTCAATAGAGTCCAAGCTGTAGAGGTCTCGCTCATTAATGTGAATAGGATTCCAGAGTTATGCTTAGTAATGAATGTCTAATACAGCATGGGCAAGATGAGAAACGCCAGTCCTAGGAGAACACGTTCTGGACAATAAGAACAATACACACTGCACAACTGTCAAGCCTCAATAGTCTGTGTTTTTCTATTGGTTCTTTGAGAAAGAATTCTTCCTTGGTCACTGGCAGAGAGGGCAGTGAAGGGTTAAGTAGACAGTGGTGACTGCAACACTCATCACTGCTCAACTGTCCCTGCACATTACTGAGATAAGCCTTCAAACTTCCCCCCTGCTCTCTTCCACTTCATATAACTTTGCTGACCTCATTCCTGATCTCTTCTTCTATCTCTGAATTCCGTGTTCACCAGCAAAAATAAGCACATAACACACAGGAGTAACCAGAACATTAAAAGTCTCAAACCACACACTTTTTGAGGGCAGTCTGCTTGAGCTACAGAGCTCGGGGAGACTGGCAGCGTGGTCAGTCATTTGTCTGGATCTGTGCTTACAGTGGCTGCGAGGGTGTGATCTTCACGCACTTTGATGAGTCCTTAGTGGAATGTGTTAAGACCTAAACTGGTTTGTCTGGAAAATGTCTAATTACGATTCCAGTGAACAATGCAGCCTATAGTACGTAATGCAGCTGCTGATGTAGGCTTAAGTCCAAGCCCAATACCAAAGTGTATTGCTCAAGACCAACTACCTCATGAAAGCCATATACAGAAGGCTTACTGTATTAGTTACACAATTCCATGTCCAAGACAAATGCAGGTTACACAATAGCATTTGAATGGTTTCAATTAAGTCCATCGAGTAACATTCACTCAGAAAGCAAAATTAATATTAATGCAGAAATAACTGAATTACTAAAGACTGCAGCCTGAGGAAAAAGCAAGAAGAGAGAGAAGGGGTGAGAGAGGAGAAAGTCAAGGGATTGCAACCCTTTGTTAAGGGTGCACCTGTCCAAGCACCACCTGTCCCACTGCAAGTCAGCACCAAGAGACACAGCAGCTGACACAGTCAGTGCCAGAGAGAGAGAGAGATTGGATTTCATTTCTGTTCTCCAGGGACCCGCTGGGGGAAAGAAGGGAAAAGGGGGATGTGAGCTGATTTCACAGTACATTGTAACTTGTCATTTCTACACAACCCAGCCTGTTCAGACTGACGGTATATTTTTCCCCCCTGTGGACAAAGCATAGCAGAAATAATTACACAACAAGGTCAAATTAAGGTAAACACATTAGTCTATATTTTTATTTACGTGTTGACTGCAATGTCAAACCTTCAGCTTATCAGCTCAGCTCACATATCGTCCAACCAGCTGGAGTACCCATGAGCAAGTTAATGTGTATCCAGTCTATATCTGGTTTCTGCCTTATCTCCCTGGCCTCGCCCTATAACACCCTAAACTGCCCTAAGGAGACAGGTTAAAGAAAAATGTCAGCATTGATACTGAGCTATCCTTTTCTGGGCATTGAGGCGGCGGGGACAGAATGAACTCCACAGCTGCCATGTGAACTGACTCTTAAATATACGAAGCACTGTCACATAATCAGTCTATTTGTAGCCAAACTGTAAGCCTGTGAGCTCTGTCACTAACGCAAACACTGGCTATACAGCAGCCAGACGAAAACTCTGAACAATCCCATTGAGACGAGGAGGACGCCGCCGCCGGGGGAACCTTGCACACAAAGACACTCTTATTCAGTCATTTGGTCGACATTGTGGACGCTGCCTGACATTATCCCACTTGAGGAAGTACATTCACCAATCGGTTGTTCTTACCTCGAGTCGGCTGAAGAGGAATTATTCCTGTTTTTCAGTCGTCTGTGCGTTAACTTTTCACAGCCATAGAAGCGATAAGTTCTCCCCGTGTTGTTCTCCAGTCACCAACCTTTCCAGGCGTTAGCTTCGCGCTCTGTGCTGTCGGCGCATACTTCGGACATTTGTGTCAAACGTGTATATGTGCAGTTTTTTTTTTTTTCTTCACTCCGCCATGTATTACCGATACTGACGCGACCGCGTCGGTTTACCTCAAACAGCTCAGAGAGGAAGGGGGAATCTCTAAGGAGCAAACAGAGATCACGCGTACGCTAAATACGTACCGAGGCTGTTATCTGCCGCCAACCGCAAGTAAACCTACGTAACAAGAAAACGAGAATGCCAGAATGGAAAACTCCATTTCCCAAGCTCGATAAGGACATTTCAACAAGGATATCCGGGTATGGTTGTTGTCACATAATATAAATGTGCAGTAAAAATATGTTTAATGCCTCACTAAAAAACATTTACGCAGAACCGTAAGATGTCGCCTTTTTGCTCTTCTTTTCTTATCTTATATTGTACAGATTTCTTTGTTGTGGTAAATGGTAGTTTTTAATCTGGTGGCACTCTAATGCCATCTAGTGGTTAGTATTATGAACTATATTTGGAACGCCTGATTCGAACCATTGGTAGAGTGCAAGCAGTAAGACTGAAACTACAATACAAAAGATATCATCTTTAGTTTTATTTTGCTTGAGTTGTATCCAAAGCTTCTAACAATATTGCTAATGTAGCTGCTTATTATTTATAATCCACTGGGTCGTGCCAGCCACACTGTTTTTAAGGCGGAAACAGAAGGTAGGCATGACCCAGAGTTTTACTAAAAGTCTGGGGTATACAAGGTGAAAAGGGATGAAGACAGCACAGTCCCCTGTGGAGCTCTGATACTGTACATGACCAAATCAGACAGAGCACTGTCCAGTCTCGCACAGACGTACTGTGGCTGTCTGTCAGGTAGTCAGTAATCCATGGACGTGTTCACTGACATTTCCTGTAGCTTACAGAGTGTATTTCATTCACTTTGTGATGTTTGACAGCTTCACTTATATCACGTTATCAAATCTTATTATAGTATTAATTATGGTGTACTAGTAGTGTCACTATTCCTACTACTATACTACCATAACATTATTGCTAGTCTTCAACTTCACCTTCCTCTGCTCTCAGTAGGGAATCTGTTGATTTACTCATCTTCTGTCTGTACTCTTACAGAAGGACCTTTGGAGGAAATGAAGTTCTATCATATTTGGCTTTGTCAGTTTTAATACACTCATTCCATCTCAAATCATCACATTTTTAGAACATTTTCTGCTCGGCCATATCTGATTTGCCTAAAAATGTTTGGACATACTATATATGAATGCTGTGAAATTTTAGCTTCATATATCAAACACTTTTCTAGCTATATACTGTATATATATATTTTTTAAAAGGCCTGTCCACCCACTTTCAGATCTTTTTTTTGCACATTGAAATCTGAGGCAATGTTTGAACATGAGTATCTCAAAAACTATTAAAGATAAAAGCCTGAAATTTTCACTGGTCTTTCTTAACATAAAAACAAGCCGTCCGGTAAAGTCCCATATTTCAGCACACACTAATAAAAACTTCATATTGCAAATGACAACTAGTGACAATTTCTGATTGGTATATAGTTGAATTTGACAATAATGCAAAAATAAAACATGTAGAATACTTTTTAACATTAAATTTTTAGTCACAAAATTGAAGAAGATGCTATTTTCATTCAACTGGTTGAATTTGCTGGATTGAGCAAATATGATTGTTGTTGTACCACAAAAACAAAAATAAAACAAAGCAAAAACCAAAAATATCAGTAGATATATTTAAGAAAACTGTTTTCTCAGTCATAATTAGAATACCATCTGGAAACTGGAAACAAAGTGTGAAAAAACATGCTGGAAGTGGGCAATATTTCAACAAAAAATATCTTGAAAATTATTTGATATATGAAGCTAAAATTTCACAGCAGTCATTATATGTGTCCAAACTTTGGACCATAAAATTGTTATGCAAATTGGAGATGGTCGAGCAGAAGGCCCATGATGATTTGACATAGAATGACCCAATAGTCTATATTTACTTACTTGCAGCCCATTCAAAGTGTCAAAACAAACAAACAAACAAACAAACCTTTTTTCTTTTAAAATTAAAAGTTGTTTGGGCTGCTTTAGAAATGTCATTCAGCTAGATTATGGTTACCTAGTTAGTTCAAAGCCATTTTAAGCTGTGAAATTTAAAACTGAGACAAGTCGAGTGAACTGGATATAATAGCGCAGTTGAGATATAAGAACCATCAGCTGTCACCAGTACCACAGTCATGACAACTAACTGTGAGCCTTCTCCCACTGACAGTGAGATACAGGTAAATTAATGGACACTGATGTCAGTACTAAACTTCATGATGGTTACAGTGTTTTTGATCCATCCATTTGCTTCTGCTTATCCAATCCAGAGTCACGGGGGAGCTGAAGCCTATCCCAGCTGTCACAGGTCAAGAGGCAGGGTGCACCCTGGACAGGTCGCCAGTCTGTCACCTGGCTAACGCAGAGAGACAGACAACCATTCACGCTCACGCCTACGGCCAATTTAGAATTACCAATTAACCTAACCCCATGCATGTCTTTGGACTGTGAGAGGAAGCCGGAGTACCTGGAGAGAACCCATTCAGACACAGGGAGAACATGCACACTCCACACAGAAAGGCCCCAGCCTGGACTCCAACCCAAGACTTTTTTGGTGTGAGGTGACAGTGCTAACCACCACACCAAACTGTCACCCCGTGCTGATTTCTATGAAAATAAACTATGATTTAACCACAGCCATGTCTGTCTTATCTACAAAACGAAGAATCTCTGGGGAGTTTTAACTCTCTACAATGACTTAAACAAACTCTATAGTGTTCATTCATTCAGAGGGTCATTTAAGTCAAGTTAGAATCACATGTTTTTAAGCAATGTTTTATGCTGAAGATATTTATTTATTTATTTTAATTCATTAAGTTAACTTAAAGTGTTGGTTAACCATATCCCAATGTGATGTTATTTGTTTACACTGAATGTCAAATGTTTTTTGAGCACTTGTTATTGCCTGACAGCATGATAATAGGACTCACATGTTAAAATAAGTCCATAACAGCCTATTCTGAGCTGGGTGTGATAATCCAGTGGGAATTTTTTTCTGTGTGGGCTCAGGGGTCCTCACAAACTGGGGCCCATCCAAGTGGCACCAAAAAAACTTTAAAAAAAAAAGAAAAAGAAAGAAAATAAATTTTAGGTCTTGATGTCTTTATTACAAAAAACATAGGTATAATAACAGAATGGTATATTTGGTAGACCATAGTAGTCTGTTTCATAAAAGGAGGAAAACTAGGAGGAGAGGAAGAGCTCATCAGACACTGAGAGCAGAGGAGGAGAAAAGGTAAGAGAGAGAGGAAGGAGACAAGAACAGGTGTGTGTGTGTTAGGATGCCCACACACATTTTTATTATTTTCAAAAACATTATGAGAAAGCTCTGGCTGCTTCAGTTGCCATTTATTATCAGATACTTTAAGGCTGAAGTTATATTGTGATGGTTACTTTTCATTTTCCAGTGAAGTATTGGGCTTTCCACATTGATTCCACAAGTATTCTGTATCTACGGTGTTTAACAAATTTATTAGACCACCACCCAGTGTAAGGTTTATGCCAGAGCTGCCCTAAATTAACAGTATTGGTAATTACCAAAATCCTTTTTTAATGTATCTGTAATGGTTAATCCACCAGTATGCACAAGCTCTTTAATCGAAATGATATTTTTAATGCTAAAATATAATTATTGTTGCTATCCATTGATTTTCTAATTCACCGTTTTACAAAAACGCAGGAAAAAATAGTAAAGCACATTATTAGTTTCAGATTAAGAGGCCAAATTACAGTTATTTACTTGCATTCCTGAACAGAAAAATGAGTTTTAGTGGTTGAATGTTACGCTTGATTAACTTCTGACTCAGAGAAGTCCAGATTTGTCCAAATTTGGGTATAAAAAGTTTGAAATTCCTCACTCCTGCAAAATGGTAAAACGTCAAACTCACTGAAAAGGAAAGAGTCCACATTAAAGCATTTCGTGATGCTGGATGACAGGTGGTCTAATAAATTTGTTAAGCACTGTATATATGTGTGTGTAATTACTGAAGAAAGAATAAAGTTGGCTTGGGCTCTTCGAACATTAGTGTAAATACAACACTGTACAACATGAACTTTGCATATTTTTATATTGATTATGGGCATGCGTATTACTTCGGTAAAAATGTGGACATTTAAATTAAAAACAAACATGGCTAGACTTAATTTAATGTCACACATAGAGCACTGTGAAGAGAAACTGTACGTATTTTAACTTTATTTTGCATTTATGATAAAAAAAAAAAAATAGCCTACAAGAAAGGTATCAACATAAGTCAGTTTTCTAAAAAAAATAATTTCAGATTTTGTTGTTTTCGTCACTGTAATGAGTTGTCTGCTGTTCCTTTAAAACAGGGGTGAAATGTAAATGTCCTTAGACTAAAGGGTAGCATGTGAAACATTCAGTGAGTCTGGATTACCTCTTTTAATGCCTGTGTCACCCGGGTTGTTTGAACAGGAGAAGTTCAAAGGATTAGGGGAGGCTGACTAACGAAGAAGCAGGGCGAAGTATAAAACCCATTAAAGTCTTATTAATATAATTGTCCTGTCCGATATCAGTCATCACAATTGACTCTGACCTGGAGACAGGGTACAGTGAGTGGATTTCAGAGTGACTTCATGTGACTCGCAGCGCTGTAAATTTAATAGAAGTACACAAAGTATAAATAAATGCTTTACCGTGTAATTTTCTCTGACATGTATGGGGGAAGAGACATGCTGCCATCAGTAAAACAAAAAGACAAAAAGGTTTCTTAAGTCTGGTGGATCACAGTGATTTATCTATCTTGAGGGTTGAGCTAGGCGGAGCAAAGCATCCCCTGATAGAAGCAGGCAGTCCGGGGCGGAGAAAGTTACTGCTGCTGGAGTTGTTTCCCCTGCCGCTACGACTCGCAGTGCCTACAGGATACACAAAAATGGCAGTACCGGTGTAACAAACGTGCTATTTTGACCAGAGTGACAAAAAAGTAGCCGCTTGACGCTAGCTAACCACAGCAGGACCTGGGAATACTTGAAAAGGAAACGAACATTTCTTCGACAAGAAGGTAAGAGATTGACCGCATCTTACACTTTTTTTTTGTCCCTACTTGTGCACTTGTTCTTCGCTAGTAATTTCTTTTCACTGAATGTCTCTGCTTCACCATGTTTTCTGGAGGAACTTTCCAGATAAGAAAAAACAAAACTTCCTAGCTAGCCCACTTATGTCAACTTTTAGTGGGTGTATTGTTTTCAAAGGCCAGTGTCGGTGCGTACACACTGTTGTCATGACAATGCTAGGGAAACCGTGCGCGAGGCACGTTGAGAGACACAAAAGACACCAGCTTCACTGATCAGCTTTGCTTTGAGACTTTTTTTTAAATTATTATTACGGAAAGCTACGCTGAAAGTTCACCAAAAAGTCTAAAACAAAACTACGAGGGGTGCTGTTTTATTTTATTTTACCCGTCAGCGTGAAAAATGTAAAAAAAAAAAAAAAAAGTGATACATACAGCTTTACCAACATTTAATTATTAGTACCCCGTGTCAGTGGAAAGAAGAGCACTCCGGGGGGGCAACGGGGTCAGAAGGATATATGTGAAATCTGTTGGCTAAGGTGTGTCCTGTGTTTATATGAGACAGACTGTGACCCTGCCAGTCAGGAAAGGGATGCTTTTAGTCGGCCCTTTGCTGTTTTATGGTCAGCACACATGTGGAAATGACTGGCTTCCACAATAGAGAGTGAGCAACACAATTGTCTTAGGGGAAAAGGAAAAAGATGTGTGTGTGTGTGTGTGTGTGTGAGTGGAGGTAGCGGTTATGTGTGAGTGGCAAAATAAATAAATGTGTGTCACTGTACAGTATGTGTTTTCATAGAGCTTGTGTGCATTTGTGTGCAGATGGTAGGAAGATGGGGACAGGGTCACTTTACAGGGTCATGGACTCAAGTGAGGGGGCAGGAGGGAACAGGATTGGTTCTTTTTTTTTTTTAAGGTGGGTGGAGGGTAACTACAATCATACAGTAGACATACCAGACAGAGCAAATTGGGACCTACTGGCTTGAATGAAGCTGGTGACAAGCCGGATAAGCTTTTTTCCCTCTGATGACTCATGGTTATGCTTGTTTACAGTGTTGTGCAAGGGAAGTTTTCACTACTCCAGGTGCTTAAAGATGAGTGTCTCATGGACCAGTGCCATGCTTGTCATTAAATGCAGTGCCAGCAAAATGTTCTAACATTAGTGTCCTCTGAATACAGTCCAAACCGTGAGTACTATCCTTAAATATTACACTATGCAGTGTACGTTTAAAGGGCTATATATATATATATATATATATGCCACACAGTTCTTTCTGTATTGATGTGAATGTAGTGAAATTAATGGTGCTTGTTCCCAAAGCTCAGGGTGATGTCTTCATATTGTTTATTTGCTTGCTCGACTGTCAGTCCAAAAGCCAAACATACTCATAATAGAAGAAACCCCTTGTAAATTAGAAGCTGGCTGTCACCCAACTTGGCATTATGTTAACTTTATTTTGGACAATAACAAATGTTCAGTCTGTTTCACAGAATTCCTGTAAATAAATACAATGTGTAGCAATGTGCATGTAATTTTAAGCCCTTAAAATATAGTACAGTAGGTTACCAAATGGACTAATCTTAAGTGGACTGAATAAAGCTGAGAATGAATGCATGAATGCATAATACATTAGTTTTAATAATAATAGCTATACATTACAGTTACAAACATACAAATTGTGCTTTGAAAGATAATGCATGGCTGCATTGATTATTTATCCTCCCTTGGATCTGTGGCAACCTTCCCCTCTCTCCTTGTGTGTCGGGGCATGCAGCCGCATCTCCCCAGCCTGGCTTGCGCCCGCAGGGCCTGGAAGCACACTTAAAAAAAAGACACTAAACATACACACACACACACACACACTCATTCATACACTCATGCACATGGGGCAAGATGAGCAAGTCTACATCAAAGATACATCTGTTTCTTATGCATGTTTGATGGGACAGGCAGGCAGCGGCTGGCCACTGCTCCTACTTACAGCACAGATCAGTATGCATGACTAGGTGGAAGGAAAGCCGTGAATTGCGTTGAGAGAAAAAAAAAAGGTGCATACCCTAAAAATATATGAAATAATGAATTTAATGAATATAAAACACGAGGAATGTTTTTTTTTTTTATTCTGTTTTAATTACAGTTAAAATACAATTAAATAACCTTTAACCACCATGCAGTATGATTACCAAATGTAGCCATTGCTGCAATGATAGCAATGAGAATGACAGAGCTGAGACACCAGTGAGTCAATAACACTTTGCTTTGTTGTGCAGTTGTCTTTTGTTCCTGCTGTTTGATGTATTGTTGTCCTTTTTAGCTGCAAGCAGCCGGTATAAGTCCTTTTGTCTGGTTGTCTGTCTGTTGACCAAACCTAGTCATTTTGGGACACAAAAACTGTATCAGCTGGTTTCCCAGACAAAGAGTAAGTCCAGTCCAGAGAGCATTCATGCTCAGTGGAAGTCGCCATTTAGTTTTGTTTCTTTATCATAGGCTTAGAAGCCCTTTCCAGGCCATATTAGTCTGAGTTTAGCACTGTTATTACAGTTTGTGTTTGCCACATCAGACATAAAAATAAATTAACATAACAAAATAATAATTTCATTGCATGTCATGTGACCCCAATGCCCTCGTCTGTGATATCAGCCAGTGGAAGTATGATGAATTAAGGTAAATGTATGAACCTGACCTTACAGCATTCTCTGTCAACATCAGCTGTCTTTTTTAAGCCAGTTTTTCTACCATCAGCAAAAGATTGGCTGCTCAGCCCCCCCCCTTTTTTTTTTTTTGGACTGCAGCAGATCTTGGCACAGGGAAATAAGCGCATCAAAAATTTAACTGAAGTTCACCTCCCAAAACATTCAGCACTTTGGATCAAGGTAGCGTCCCGTCGGTTCAGTCCAACAGTATGTTTTCCTTCTCACCAGATGTTCTGCTTAATTAACATGCAGGCTTGGGGCAAGAGAGATGTTACCACCCATACGCAGTTTATCCAGGTGCTGCAGCTCTGCATAATTGACTGACATTTACATGAAAACTATTGATTAGATTGATGCACATTCTGCAGAATCAAACTGAGCTGTGTATGTGTGAAGAAAAAGAAAAGAATATCCTGCCATAGACCTGCAGCAATGACTTGATTGGTCAATTACTCCAATACAGAAAATCAAACAGCAACTGTTTTAATAATTGAGTAATAGTTACTTATTTAGGCAAAAATGCCAAACACTTACTGCTTCCAGCTTTTTGAATGATTTGAGGCTTTTCTTTGTCATAATCTAAGTTCCTTGGTACCATATTGTAAATCTCAACCTTTGTGTTAATTTTGAGTCTTCTTTTAAATAAGACTTGCAGATCAAAGATGTTCTTAAAGCAGCTTTTTGTCTTGTAATACCTTTAGCTAAAGTTAAACCCTTCCTTTCTTTTAATGACCTTGGAAAGGTCACTATGAAATGAAAAGTTCCAGATTGTTCTACTCTAATGTTTATACATTCACCAGATAACAGGACGTCAACTCTTTCCTCTTTTTAACTCGTCTCCATGATTTTCCTTATAACTGCTTTTATCCTTTGCTCACACTGAGGCTGCTGGCTTGTGGCTGGCTCTGAGCTCTGGCTAGCTAGCTTAGCTAAAGCTTTATTCACTTTGCTTTTGTTCATTTCTTTAAAATGTCCATGTTCAGCTGGGTGAGGGTGATTTAAGTGTCTGATCAGGTTTGTTGTTATGAACATTTTTGGAGGTGGTTGCTAGCTTTCAGAACTCATAAGTTCAATGTTTTCCATCTATAAATAAACCAATAGCTTTTACTACATCTAATATCAAGTAGTATTACATAGTTATATAAAGTATTTACAGCGATGCATTGAGGAGAACGACAGTGTTTTCACAGAAAAAAGGGGCGCTAGACCTCCTTATATGTGCTATAAGTATAAACTGACTTGATTTGTTATATACCACCCTTACCTGGATTTTAGGGTTTTTTGGACTTCCCAGAGTAAAAACAAAAAAACATCTGTAAGTGTTTCCTTGCAGTGTTTAAATATCTCTATTTTCTAAAATTTTATAGACAAATTTATTAACAGATTGAGAAAATAATTGTCGGATTAACTAATAATGAAAATAATCAGCAGTTGCAGACCTATATTTGTGCCATGAAGCCCATTTAAAAGTCAGTAAGTTCTATTGCTAAATGTAAAAGTCATATAATTAGCCAGTGGTAAATGAATATGAGAGAAGACTTGACAGTCCTGATCACATTTATAGGCGATAAACACCTATTTAAATTTACTTTAGATGTTTAACTAGAACGCTGGGATACTTGGTAGTAGTAGTGTGACATTCAGAGATATCCACAAAGGACACAGAAACCGGCTCTAGCTCTGTTTCCATCATAAATCACACAACATGAGGATAACTTTGAAACTCAACACCTCAAGATCTCACTGGGCTTCAGAGGCCCTTAAAGAGACATAGAGAGGTTGATGATACAGAGGACATGCAAAATACAATGCTGATGGTTTGAAGGATCATATGTTTCCAGAGACATCAGTTTAACCCCCAGCTTTAAAATGAATGACGATTTTGATGAATGAGTGAACGATAGCCCCACATGTGCTTGTTCATCATTTCCCTCTCTTTTACATTGTTTACAGTGTGCTGCTGACCCCAGCTTCCTAACTGGGAAAACAAAGGAATTTCACCGAAGTGTAAAAAGAACTGATGATAAATAAAGGCTTTTTCTTCTGATGCACGTATTTGTGTATATGTTTCCAGGAAATAAAAAAAAAAGGGGGTGTAAAGAGGAGGACTACCAACCCCCCACCCGGGGAGCCACTGGAGACCCAGGGTGCTGGAATGGAGCAACTCATAGAGTAAGAGAGATCATGTCTTTCTTTATCTTATTTGACAGCTTGTTTTACACAGATTGCTGACATGCTTTATTGTGTTTACTAAATGAACGTCCTGTCTCTATTTCGGGGCTTCCTGGAACTGTTGTTGCCCAGGCTTCAGCTGCATGAATGGCATTGTGTATGGTTGTGTTTAGCTATGCTGCATATACAAAGAGATTACCTCAGCTCAATGAGTCTTTTGGGAACTGTAAAATATGACTTAAAAAGACACTTTGGAGGCAGAATATTTCAGACCTCAAGGATTTGTAGTCAAGTGTTAAGTGCTATGATAAAGATGTTTAAAAGGGAGCAAAAAGTGATGGCATCTAAACAGATGTTTTGTCTTTCTCCATGTTTTGGGTGTTTTAGTGAGACAGGTTGATGAGGTGCTCGAAGCCCAACATGTCTGGGCATTTTGAAACCTTGTTATTTTCTATTTTTAGCTAAACAGAACTCATCATCATCCAGCATGCGAAAGGTTGCTCTTTGATTTGATGGAGAGAGTTTCAGGGAAGTGAGGGCTAGATAAACAATCTTGGAGGCTCGGTGAAGCAAAGAGGGCAGGGAATACAAAGCAATCCACATATGAATATGCTTGGGAGCAGTCGCATCCAGAATTCAGTGAAGGCACACAATTATCCATAAAGTCTGAGGCTGCAGTGTTTCCTCTTCAAATAGCAAGTCCACAGAAAGTTTAAAAAAGTCTGGGAATGATGGCACAGAAGAGCAGTAACCACACCATCTGAGTGCCGTTGGGGGATGGGCAGCTGATTTATCTGACCCTAAATACCTTCAGTTCACTTTGTAAATGTGCGAAAGCTCTTTTTTAGCTCAGCACCATCCAGTCTTGCTCATACTCATCTTTTATAATACATTGTTCCCCCCCCCCCCGAAAACCAGCTTTCCTTCATTCACCGCACATTAGTTTCCTTTGCAAATATGTGTCGTTCTCTTTCTGTCAGCGCCGCTGTAGCTGGGCAGAGTGTGATAAGCGCCATGGGAGTTCTATCTTCCCTCCTCAGCTCATTCTGCAGATAGCTGAAACAGGATTGGCATTGTGTTTCTGGGCTGTGTGCGCATACAGTAAGCGCTGTGTTCGTGCGTGCGTGTGTGAATCACACACTCCTTGGCGGCATTTCATTATACGTATCTCTCACCAGCATAGATGCAGAATGTATAATTCATACCTGTGACTGGGCCTAGAAAGGGATGCGTGCCTACATGCTTCCCCTTCAGCTCACTACACCCCAAACCTGTCAAGTGAAACCATTCATTTACAGTACAAGTGTCAGTCCCACTCGTGTCTCACATTGGCTCAGGGATTGTTGAATCAGCCCTCCTTCCTTTCTGACACCTCTGACTCCCATGCCAGGATGACTAGCTTTCTCTTAATGATTAGATTACGTCACTGACCTGCTGCTGCACCGTGCCAAACTATGAAGTGACAGAGAGGGGCTCCTGATTTGCGCAACTTTGCACTCTCTGCCTTGTGACTCACTGGTGAGTCATCGCAACAGGCAGAGGGGCTATAAACGCACCCCCATGCGTGTTCGCACACATACACTCGAGCTTGAGCACATGGACCTGACATGCACATACATTCTCTGTTGTTCCTCGTAGTGTGTATGTGTGTGTGTGTGTGTGTGTGTGTGTGTTTGGTCGTGTCTGCATACACTCAAAGATCCCATATGTCTGTCTGTCCACTCTACTGTAGTGCCTGAGTACACACAGACACACACAACATTATTTATAATAATCATCACCAATGTAATAGAGTTTGTCTTTTTCAGATAAAGCAGAATCAGTAATTGTTTGACACTTGGTGCATTCCAATTACTGTTCTGTTGACTCAGTCTTGATCAGATGAGGCCAAGCATAATAATGAACACTTGTTATATTTGTGGTAAATTAGATTTAGGTACTCAGCCAACAGAGGGCGGCACAACCATTTAACACAAGGAATGAATGATATTAGGGGTTTCTTCGTGTGAACTAAGAATGTTGACTATATGGCAGCCCCATGTTTGCTCTGATTATAGAATTAATCATTTTAAGAAAGGATGGTTGTTTCCTGATTGATGTTGCCAGTTTATAGATTAACTCAACAGTTAATCTATATTTGATATATTTCAAATATCAGAGTTTGGGAGAGTGGGCGATAATGGCAGTTCCATTTTAATGCCTCATAACATTTCCTCTGTCTCCATGCAGTTTTGAACTCCTAAGAGGCTTATTTTTCGATTTGTATATTTGTTCTGACAAAAAGCCTGGAACTTGCATATCTGGGATCAGTTAGATGTTCCTGAACAGGTGTAATTGTCTTAATATTAGATTGCACTGTTTAATCTCCCATGACACAGCCTGTTGGAGCTCCTAAATTCTCTTAGAGTTTTTTCTCTGACAGTAGCAGTAATACTGTTCAAAAGTCTTGAGTCACCCTTCATTCCTTTATATTTTTCTTCCAAGGTGCCAGACTTTCTTGTAATTTGTGGTCTTGAGCAATAGTTCTCCAGGCTTTCTGAAGGTCTTTCAAAGTTTCTCTTTGGACATTGGCTGCTTTTTCCAATCATTTTCAGTCCAGTCCTTGTACCTGACCATTTTCAGAGGAATGTTTTTTGTTTGTTTGTTAAGCCACTTAACACTGAAACCTATGAATTATTCAAACATAAAAAAGACACCTTAAATTGTATCTTTAGGCACTTTGTTACTAGCAGCCTTTTGCAAAAACACATAATTTGTTCCCATTTCTTTAGTTGAATCTATGAAAAATGCCAAAGATAACAGCTGAAAACTTGGCATATCTCAGCAATGTGTGCAGTGTGTCCTTAAAAAATTTAAGGAAACTGGACAAGTGGAGGACAAAAAAAAGAAGTGGCAGGCCTACAAAACTATGCCAAATTACACAAGAACTGGACTGAAAATCAGTGGCAACAGGTGTTATGGAGTGATGAATCCAAATTTGAAAATTGTAGTTCTAATCATCATGAATATGTATGGAGGAGGTCAGGAGAGAGGTACAACAGTGAGTGTCTACAGCCATCTGTAAAACATGGTGGAGACTGTGTCAGGGTTTGGGGCTGCATTTCAGCCAGTAGTGTTGGAGATCTTGTTAAAAATTATGGAATTATGAACACAGAAAAGTGCTGTCAGATTTTGACCCACCATGTAATACCATCTGGAAAGCATCTGATTGTCAACGGCTTCATTTTTCAGCATGACAATGATCCCAAACACACTGCCAATGCAGTAAAATCTTACCTGGATAGAAAAACACACAATGGAGCACTATCAGTCATGGATTGGCCTCCCCAG
>VUQI01058173.1:29527-50972 GCA_015106735.1 Paratilapia polleni
GAAAGAGAAAAAAATAAAAATAAAAAAAAATTAATAAAAAAAAAAAAAAAAAAAAAAAAAAAAAAAACACCATCCATCCAATAATGTGGTCCTAAAAATTAAAAGTACATTGAATAATCCTCAACAGCTGTGCATGTGAACACTCTGAAATCAGAACTGATTTCAGGACATTTCCTCTTGTCAGTACCCTTAAAATCAATTGATGTTAGAGACCAAACCCAGAGAAAACAGAGAAGCACACCGACACCACAAAGTGAGTGTTCTGCCAACATGTGGGTTTTCAGATCTTTAAGAGTTGCTAAATTAAATAAATTAAGACCTAAGAATACCACTTGTAAGCTAAATTTATATGTATATTAAGGCTTGCACTTAGTATATTAAAAAGCAAAAAGGCATAATAAACACTTATGAGTATCAAATGACTAGCAGACACTATCACTTTTAAGTGCTTACACACAAAGTATACTTCAAAGAGGCCAGGCAAAAACATTTGACTCATGAGCACCAATGGATGTCTATTTCCAGACTGCCATGAGAGAGCTCTGTGACAAGTTAATCGATTGTCTCTAGACTGACCTCTGATGAGGTGAAAGCCTAATTTACTATCCTGTGGGTGTCTATGCTGAAATAATTGTCTTTTTAATTTCCATATATTCAATATATGGTGAGGTGGTAACTTTAAATGTGCCACCATTAGCATAATAGCTCCCTAAAATACACCACCTGTCTTCTAGAGTGAACACATAACAATCGAGAAATAGACATTGCTTTAAGGGAAAGCACTGAAAGTTTCAACCCTCTTCGACTGGCAGTAAGTACTTCCGTCATGCACGCTGACAACATGATGGATGAACAAACTGATGGACCTACCCATTTTTCATGGTCAGCACTCTAGTAACACACAAATACAAATGAAAAGAATGTGTTATTGGGATGTATGGCAGTCAATTCCACAAATCTGAGAGCAGAAATTGGGTGAAATGGGCCGTTATAGTGGTATCTAGAAGGACGATGATTTATTAGCCTTGCTACCAGAGAGTTTGTATTCTAGCCAACATCATGTTGTCTTGCCAAACAAGGCCAGCCAACAATGTTGCACTGTTGAGCACAAAACAAATCTGCTACCCAGGCTAATAACAATGCAGGGCTGATTTTCCAGTGAGGGGACCCAAGTAGTATACAAACTAAGACACTTAAAGAAGCATCTGTGTCAGAGAGCTATGTTGTGCATGAAAGTACAGTGGTGGCCAGAGCAACCAAGCACTTGGGCTATCTTGCATTAGTATTGTACGGTTTTGTACTCAATTTATTTTACAAGCAGGCACTGCAGTGCTGCGTAGTGCTCGGGTTTCTGTAATCACTACAGCTGTACTGCACAATGATTCATGCTACCATCACTTTGTCATCTCTATTCCTACAGTACCAGTGGTCCATCCAAAGTATTGGCTCATAATAATAACTGGATCTGTCAAACTGAGGAATGCTTTCTAACTAAGAACAGACCATGTGTAATCAGTAGGAACAGTGATTGAAAAATACAAACAAATAATTACACAAGCACATTTTTGTATGTGGGTGCTTATGTCTAAATTTAAATACTAGAGCGCTGTTTTCTCTTTGTTTTTCCCAGAAGAAATTTGGAGTAAACAACGTCCTGACCTCTCTTTATTACATCTATACTGTCGATGGGAGTGCTGCGTGATGAGATTAAATGAAACATGAAATGACTCTGTTAGAGCACAGCAGCATAACTGAATACGAGCATGTGACAATGGTTTACAAACCACATGTAGCCCGCTGGAGGGCTTCAGTGCTATCGATGACACCCCCACGGCACTACAGAGAATCTGCTCGATTCAGGATTACTTACCTGCTCTAATAAACATGCCGTGTAAACTGGAGCAGTGCCAGGAGGGAGAGGCTCACATTGTTTCGTGTAAATCAAGAGAGGATGCGGTGGATGCAGCAGAGCATTCACAGATAATTTCCCTCCTTTCTTTCACCCTCAGCGACCTTTATTTATCAGATCTCTTTTTGCACATCAGGAATGTGTTTCAGAGAATGAAAAGAGACACCTTCTGTTTAGAATTCAATTACAGTTCTCAGTGTTAAAGTGGCTCAGAGTATTGGTGGGTGTGGTCTGGTCTAAACGCTACTGGGACTGGATTCAAGCTACTTATTGATTTTTACCACATTCACATGTGAAAGTTAAAATTTGCTGCTTTAAGTATTTACATTTGAATCAAGATTTAGACTGACATCTCAGGCAACTCTGCTTAGTGTCATGATTAAAGCGAGCAGGTTTCTGGTTGTTCAGTTTTTTCATTCATACACTTTCCTATATATTTTCCCCCATATAGAAATAAAAGCTCAAACAAAACTCTATCATGCATTTCCAAGACTAAACTCACAATCTTTAGAGAGGGACTCAGCTGACATTAAAAAGCATTTTTATATACTGTATATATAAATTTTTCAGATGTGAGAGATACTTGTGGCGGTGTTTCTTTGTGTGCTGATGTTATTTGTTATTATAGCTAGGTTGATTTGTAGTACAAAGAGTTATTTTAATGCTTGTCCTTAATCATAAAATGTTTAAGTAACTATAAAACAGTTTGCACTGAAAGCCACCATCTAACTAGCATTGCAAACAGGGTAGTTTTGTTAGTCTAGTTTGTCAGTTAAAGTTCTTGCAGGATTAATGTCTATGATCAACCTGCTGGATCTTTATTTGATGTTCAAGTCAACATTTAAAGAGGTTTGAAGTGCTGCTGGACTTTACCTTGATTGTGAGGCCTGAAAAAAAAAATCCCTGAAATATCAGTCGAGTTTCCAGCATTTGAATTTATTCAGGAAAGAGCCTAAAGGTAAATGGTACTTGCTTGAAAACAGTGTGAAGAGTATTATTTATTTACACTGATGCTGTGCCTTAATAACTAGCAAGATCACAGATATAGGGACTTCAAACTCATACTGTAAAGAAAAAAAAGCTCAAGGCCATTTTGGATCAGATTATTAATGATAGATTACAGATCAATTCATTTTTGCTAGTGTACATGAATGTGTTTGTCTATACAAGCATTTGATTATTTGTAAGCATGAGACAGAGAACAAAGGGGTATCAGTGGGAAGGAGAGGAATGTACTCACCCCTTCGCTGTTCTGCCCAGTGTTAGCCAGCATCTCCTGCAGGGCTCGTACTGACAGGGACTGCTCCAACACAAAGTTACAGACACAAAGGTCTGGAGGAACATACTGCAGGGGAAAGAGAAGAGGACAAAGGCAAAGCGGGAATGAAACAGAAGTTGAAGTGGCAATGACAAGGTATTTTGAGCAGAATCAGGTTCCTCTCCTGGGTACAAAAAAAATACAATGTGCAAGGAGTTTACCCTCCTTGAATCCCTTTCACGTCATTTGTAGAGCCTCTGCACCCACCTTCCCTGATCTGCGGTACTTTATCCTAAAATGAAAATACTTTGTTGATGTACAAAAAAGTGGTGGTGTTTAGAGCAACACCCTTTGAAGAAACCTAGTACTGACTGAGAAACTTGCTCTATAAAAAGGTATTTAATGATTCTCCCTGACTTTGTACAAGCTGAGGTATGCACTATCCAAACAAACTAATCAGTGGCCTACATACAGTGTGAAGCAGCTTTTATCTGAGACCAGTAACTAAACATAGAAAAAAATATATATTAAAACATAATTAAAAACATTTCCTTAAAATCTAATTTACAAACTATATAAAAATAAACATGACTGTGGACAGTTAAAATGTTATTTTAATCCCCTTATACTATATACCCAGTGTCATATTCTACAGATGATGTTTGTGGAGATCTGTTATTGTTATAGATGCTGAAAAGAAAGGAAGGGGAACACAGTACAGTGAAATGAAATATTTTGATTTATTTAAGCACATATGAACAAATGTACATTTACCTCTGTGAAAATGTTTGGCAATGGTTACCAATTGATCAGTTGATCTGGTCTTAGATCAGTATATATATAATATATAAACTCCCAGCACTCAAAAATAATTTATAACTTCGTTGCCATCCTGGGATTATGAGGAGGTGTGCAGCCGGGAGCTACAATGACCAGTTATTAGTTTGACTAGGCCTTATTCCTCAGGGCTCAGGGCTGTTTGACTTTCTGCTATAATAGGCATCAGATTTGCCTTTTAGAGTGAAAAGCACATCGGCTACGCTTCAGTAAATTCAGTAATAACTGATGCTATAAATTATTCAGTGATGAAAGATTTCCAGCAACAAGGGGGTGTGTGGTACTGGGATGATTTTTAAAAATGCAAAGTTCATTCAAAGGGCCATTTCATAGGGATGGTCTTTGAGAATAAAATGGGACATCTGAGGTTATATAACACATAATACAAATTACTTGTAGACCTATTCATTAGCATCTGCTTGTCAAAGTATAAAAAAATTATTTACTTTGTGATTTGCTAGATGGCACTGTTGATGAACAATACATTAACATTACAGCCACTTCATTAGTTACACCAGTTCAACTGCTTGTCAATGCAAATATCTAATCAGCCAATCACATGACCGCAACTCAGTGCATTTAGGCATGTAGACATGGTCAAGACGACCTGCTGAAGTTGTTGGTGCCAGACAGACTGGTCCGAGTATTTCAGAAACTGCTGATCTACACAACCATCTCTAGGGTTTACAGAGAATGTTCTGAAAAAGAGAAAATATCCAGGGAGTGACAGTTCTCTGGGTAAAAATGCCTTGTTGACAGAGAGGAGAATGGTCAGACTCCTTCGAGATGATAGGAAGGCAACAGTAACTCAAAAAAATCCACTTGTTAAAACCAAGATATGCAGAAGAACATCTCTGAACACACAACATGTCGAAGGGCTACAGCAGCAGAAACCCACAGCAAGTCCCAAAAGGAAACTGAGGCTACAATTCGCACGGACTCACCCAAATTTGACAATAGAAGATTGGAAAAACGTTGCCTGGTCCGATGAGTCTCAATTTCTGTTGCAATGTTAAGATGGTAGGGTCAGAATTTGGCATGAACATGAAAGCATGGATCCATCCTGCCTTGTATTAATGGTTCAAGTTTGTGGTGGTTGTGTAATGGTGTGAGGGATATTTTCTTGGCACACTTTGGGTCCCTTACTACCAGCTGAGCATCATTAAACACCATAGCCTATTGGAGTATTATTGTTGCTGACCATGTCCATCCCTTCATGACCACAGAGTACCCATCTTCTGATGGCTGCTTCCAGCAGGATAACGCAGCATGTCACAAAGCTCATCTATCATGTAAATATGGACTAAAATCTCTTTCCAGCACCTTGCTGAATCTGTGCCATGAAGAATTAAGGCAGTTCTGAAGGCAAAAGGGGGTCCAACCCAGTACTACCAAGGTGTACCTAATAAAGTGACGAGTGAGTGTACATTCACAATCATGAGACATTATGAAGTGAATTACTGCATGATAACACACGCTGTCATTGAAATGTCTCACAAACATCACTCAAAATGTTGTGAATAATGATACACATAATGATAAACAACAATTAAATCCCCATTAACATGTTCTTCAAAGCTAACACAATCTGTGTTTCTTCATAATGTCTTTTTTTGATGACAAGTACATTGACAAGAAGACTAATGGGTAGTGATGGTTCTGTGTTGCTAAAACACCACAGAAAGCAAATGAAAAAATGTCACTTATTAGTAACTAAGCAACAAAAGGGGTCTTGTTATGAAGAAACAGACACAAGTGCAGTAGCTTTAACTAACTTCATAAAAACTGTCAGTTTATTTTATGGGAGGGTTCTGTCCAAGCTAGAAACATAACAAGTAGGAACTGAATCTCGGTCCATGCAGTTTTAGGGCGGTGCTTGCCAAGATGCCCTTTATTTATTTATTTATTTATTTAATTCGAATGACCTGTATTTTCCACTACAGCATCTGCACAGAGTCTCAACTTTCAAATTCATCCCAAATATTTGCCAGAAGGGCTAATTTTAAGACAGTTTGGGTTTCAAAGAAGTAAATCACAAAAGACACTTTGATGTATACCCTATAGGAAAGAAGGATGCCAGAGAACAGAACTACAGACACTGGCTGCAACATTATTTTGGACATCACTTAAACTCAGATTTTTTTCCCCCAAATGAGGACAGGTACCAGTTTAACTGCTCAATGATTCCATTATCACAGGATGTAATTCATTTTAAACAGGACAACTGAGATGCTAATACAGCTTCAACTGTTTGTGTTGTTACACTTCACCATAATTACCACTGTCCTCATGATTAAGGAAACTCATCTACTGGGATTAAACAATGAAAGAGAGAACATGTCTAATCATATTAGAATATTCTTATCTGGACCAGCGCAACTCATCTGTCTCTCTGGAATAGAGGACTCAAGAACTGGTTGCCAACTGGTTGTATTCTGGTTATATTCCTATATAAAAGCAAGACTGCCGAACACCTACGTCATTTTGCAGTTAAATCACCTTCCTGCAGCAACCATATCACTCTGTGGAGGAATTTCTGAATTTCTGTTACAAATCTATGAGGCTCTGGCTGGACTCTGAATCTAAGTAGGTAATGTGAATTTGGGCTTAATGTGAAATTCTGTGTATGCAGAAAGCAGCAGATTTGCAACAGATTTGAAACAGATTTGCAAATTTCGCCAATTTGTCACAGTTAATCTCCATACTATGACAAACAGACTGCATGTAATTGCCAACTTGACCTGATTCTGATTCTGATTCAATGGTAAACTGCTAGCACTCTGACTCTGTCTTATTGCTGTTTTAAGCCATCTTGACACACCAGAAGACAACTGACTGCGAGTGACCAGGTCACAGACCTGGTCCCCATCTTTGAAGCAACAATTTTCAAGGCAACAAGATCACAAGTTCATTGCACACAGTCACAATAACTTTGGTTGTACCACTGTTTTCCCTAGTGTGACTGTAGCACAACTGTGGCCTCAAATACTTAGCTAGATAGGATAACTAGACAAAAGTATAAAAGTTTATAAATAAAGTTTAAAACAAAAACAATGGCTAAATTGATCAAATTGTTAAGTAAAAGTTTTACAAACAAACATGCAAATCAGTATGTAATGAATGAATAGTTCAATTAGTTGCCAAATAAAGGTTTGTGGAAAAGTATATAAATAAATAGTAGCAATAGAGTAAGGTAGCCTAACTAGCCAAAAAAATGTAACCAAAGGAAGTTTAAGGCTACATCCACACGTGCACGGCTATTTTTTAAAATGGGTATTTTTCCGAGTTCATTTTGAAAAATATGTCCATTCACATGGACATGCAATGGAAAACGGAAAATGCAAAAAACACTATAAAGTGCTGCCAAGAGCATGCCAAAGCAACAGGTGGTGATGTAACCCAAACCGTAAAGAAATGCTGGCCAATCAAACAATAACACCGGAAACAATAACACGGCTCACTGTGGGACGTCAAAAAAGGAGATAAAGGCGCACACCTTTGATGTAGCGATGTGGAAAACACGTTGGACGTGTTACAATCGTGGTGACAATGTTGGAGTGAATAAGGCCCCAGTCACATAGGCCTACAGACCAGTCCGCGACCATCTGACAACCACTGGTCATGAGGGAAAAACGAGTATTCCCTGGCCGGCTGGCGAAAACCTACTTGTGATTGCTTTGGTTACTGGCATATTGCTGTAGTCGTAGTCTGAATGGAAGTGCCAGACTTGTCTACAAACACTGGCCAGCTACTCTACACAAACCAGAAATGGAGACCGTTTGCCTTCAAAGTAAAAGTTGCACCTTTTGAAAGATTTTCCCCAGCAACCACTGTTTGTATCACATCCAATATGGCAAACTACTCTCGAGCAATGTGCACATGACGTCACGTGAGAAACCTCAATGAGGAAAGCTAAAGGTAATTTAAAGTGAAGTTAAAGTGGTGGTTCAAATAGCTAAAACAACTGAAATTGTTAAAACAATGGCTAACAATACCGTTAGTTGCTAAATACATATATGGATACGTTTTTGTGATAGCTGGAAGTAAACAGCTGAAATCAATATGTAAATGTAAGATTAACTGGTTAATATGGTTAGCTAAAAGAAAAAGCGATGAAATGAGGAAAAATGTTTGAAATAGCTGCAAGTAAAAGATAAACAGTTAAAATACTTAGCTAAAAGCAACACATAAGTAGCTCAAATATCCAACTTTTACCACTTTCTGGTTCAGTTGCACAGAGTAACAAATTTATGCTTCACAGTGTTAAATAACATCCAGTTTAACCAGACACATTTGGAACATGACAAGTGGTGTGAAGAAGAGGTGCTGGAGCTAATCTCGTAGAGAGGTGGTGTATTTTTAGCTTGAAAAACAGTATTTAGCACAAGTTTTCACAAGTATTGTGTAGAACTGCTCCAGCTAAAATAGCCTATACTTAGTAGCTACTATAACTGACTATTTAAAACGAACCTACCATTGTCTAGCCATTTCTACATTACATCTTCAGCAGTTTAAACAAAGCTGTGCACCATCCTCACCTTAGCTTCAGATGTGGATTCCAGGTAACACAGACGGTTCCCAAGTCCCTCGACGGCCAGGCAGAACTTACGATGCTCCTTCTGGATGGTGGCCACACTCTGGAGCACCACCTCGTCATCCTGCCAGAGGAGAGAGGAAGATTAAAGCCAAAAATGTTCTTACAGTGACCCAACAAGACACCGCCCTTACTTGGCAATGAAATATGCTTCAGTTTTTACTACACCTTTGGCTTTCAGAGTCACAGTCAAACAGATTTCAGATAAAAGTGATATTAAAGAAAAATATTTAGATGTTATGTTATAGTGTGGCAGCTGAGCAAGTTAGCCTCAGAAATCATTAATCAGAGCAAGATCCATCACAGTCACAAAAACACACTCTATATAGGAGGGGAATGGAGGTAGTATTTTTGATATAATGCACAACAGGCTTACAAATGTTCAATTCAGAAGCAGAAAAGTACAAAAACTATATTAATCAAAGTACTGAGGGCCACTAGCTTTGAGTAATGTCATTTCTAAATCCGGTACACAGATTTTGGTATCTCTGTGGCAGAAAGAAAGACCTTGATTCAATCAGTACATCCGATAAATGAACATCTGTATCTGTCAGGGTGGAGAGGGGTCGGGCTCTATTTGGCAACACATGCACAGATATCGATTTGTTTGTGTGTGAGAGTGCATAGTGTGTGTGTGTGTAGTGTGTGTGTGTGTGGTGTGTGCATGTCTCCTGCCAGCTCACGTCCCACACTAATCTGAGCTGATGGTTGCCATGGTTCTGGCTCCCACCTCCTTCACAGCAGTATTAATTCAATAGATTTAGATACAGGCTGAACAGCACCCACAGACTCAGGAGGCGAGATAACAGACCCTAACAATGTTTCAAACAAAGGCACATTGGACCCTAAACCACAGGAAATTTGGTGTGACTGCAAAATGAAAGCCCGTGCATGGAAAATCATTTAAGTGGGGGTTTTCAGTTGTTGAATAATCCTGTTACACAAAGCATTCACTTCCATCTCCTGTAAATCCTACAATACAGGAGAAAATTGTCTCCAGTCAGTAATTTCACACTGCTCTATGAATAAAAATGAGCTGGAAACAAGAGAAAACACGTCTCTTAAAGGAGGTATTTTATCTAATGATAGATTTTCCTGTGTTTTCAGCAGATGTAAAATGTCAAAACGACATTGTAAAGGTTCAAAGTCAAGCTCTGCCTCAAAGTAGTCTTCCTCTTTCTGGTATCTACATGTGGGAGATATTCATATATCAAAGATGGCTGCAACAGAGTAATAGGCCTGGATTTGCATGAAAAGATCAATACTACTTTAATGTATGCAGGTAAAATACACAGCCAATTAGCTTAGCTTACCTTAAAAAATTACAAATAAAAAGAGAAGGGGGAATTCAGTTAAATTGGTTGTTGCACACTGGGGGGTGGGGTTATTTCCAGACTTAAAATAAATATAAGTTTTAACTAAAATAACTACAACAGAGATACAAGCAGAGCATCTATAACAGCATAAAATCTCAATTGAATCTCAACTCGAGTAAAATACAAGCACCTTAAATGTATAAACTATTACTTAACATTTGCACAGTACTATATATTTTGGTGAGGGTAAACTTATACCCTTCAGGCTACTGGTCTTGTGATACACTGACCAGTGGCCAAAACCCCACTTGAAGCTTTAATCCACATGCAAGACAACTGAATTAGTTGATCTCAAATGGCACCAACTTCAAGAAAGGCACAAAACTGATAAACTGACATCTAGCAGTAGGATATCATCTTCTGTTAATATCATCTCAGGACCACAGGAAAACAATGGCTGAATTCAATGAATAAACAAACTAACAAATGAACATTTAAGAGGCATTTAAAATAAAGTTGTGGAATCTATATTTTGGTCAGTTTGTATAGCAGAGTCCAAGTGAAAGACAATCCAGTTAAATGTCATGGTGAAGTAAATGAGTGGTCAAACTGGCACAGCAGTACACACCAGCAGCATTTTAAAAACCCACAACCCAAGTGTGGGCTTCAGGGAGGTGATTACTGATAGCAGAACGCATCGATGTTGGCTCAGAATCAATGCTGCTGCTTTCCTGGTAGTTGTGTGACAGAGGAAACACAGTTTGTTGTTTCAGGCAACAGACAGAGAAACTCAATACGGCCACAGGATGACCCAAGACTTGTCACCTCTTTAAAATCAAGTAAATACGCCTCTTTCTTTTCAGCTGTTTGGAATTCTGGTGGCCTTATGAAACCAATGGGCTCTGGCACCATTACCAGCATACTATATTTACCAGTGCATGTAGGATGCCCTGGCTATGACCACATCACAGATGATTTTATTTTTTGTTTTCATTATATTTTCTGTTTGTTAGTATGAAAAATCCTCAAAAGTAGCAATATAACTTGAAAATCCTGCACTGAAAGATGGGCATCTATTACATATCTGTGCATACTTGAAATCAATAAAAGCAGACAACCACAGTGAAATGCTCAGATACACAAAAATAGATTTTTTTTCCTTCACTTTGATAGTGCAGTTTTAGAACCAGAAGTGGTCAGAGTTGCACTGAGATCAGGAAGCTACATAGATGGGATGCCAAGCAGTCATCTGAGCGGTGTGAAGCAACAGGAGGAAGAGCAGAATGGACGATAAAGCCAACATAGTTCTAAATAAACACAACCACAGGAGACACCGTACGGAGTGGACTTCTCTCATAAAAATCCAATGGCTATGATCAGATCTCAAAAACTAATGAAATGGCCATGTGTGGCTACAGCCAAGACACTTTAAGACAGTTTCTGTCTGTCTCTGCACTCTTGACTTGATTCCAAGCCAGAGAATCCGGTGAATCTGAGGCAAAGTGATCCCTGCAGCAGCAGTGTGACCATCTGCTAGACAGCTAAAGAGCAGCATCATTACTATGTATAGGGCCCTGGCCTGCAGCAGGAGGAGGTAAGTGAGGGTTGGGTGGCTGTTTTACCCAGCTTCCAAGTGTATAGCGGGAACTTGACCCTGCCCACTCCCAATCCAACCCCACCCGTCCTCAGGATCCTGCAGGTTTGACATATTTCCACTCTAACAAATACAAAATAGTTTCTCACACTGGTAAGAGATTTCTTTGAATGACCACTGGGACTGCTGAATGTGTTGACTCTATCAGACCCTCAGCATTTCCCACTCCCTCTTTTTTCCTTCGTCTACTTCAATAACTGAACGGCCAGCCTGTGTGTGACTCAACAGACAGCAACAGGTGGGCGTGTGTGTGCGGCCTGATGCATCCACCAACTGAAACCCGAGAACTCCCCATGCTCCAGCGTGCCAAATAAACTCCCACAACTCACCCGGCGCTGCCACCAATGTGAACTTGAGAAAAGGTGAATCTGTTCAATCCCTCAGTGCTGCTATTTTGACGTGCATGTTTTGCACATGCTCAGTGGAGATCAACACAGGCAGGCTTTGGTGGTTAGAAATGCGAGGGAACCAAGGAAATTCCAGCACATTTGTCTCCTTGTTCGCACTGTCTCAGTGGGTAGTCTGTCAAAATTGCCCTGTCTGCTTGGGAGTCATGTTTCTCATAAATGTCAGGCAGGGTGCTAAGTACAGATTGAGCTACGACTTTTTAGTGAAGCTTAACTAACAACATGGGGAGCAAAGCAGATACAGTGTAGATGTGTGAGAACTACGACCTGATAAGCTTGATACGGGCTGATGTTGATGCCTATTAGAACATTCCTCTTTAGATTTTAGTTTCTGATATGGAAAAGCTGCTATTCAAGGATGGCATGCTAAGCCTTTTTTTTTTTTAATCCCACAGATCTAAAGATGCTTTTCCCTCATGACTGATAAGTGAACTCCAAGTACCTGACTATAAATAATGAAGTTATTATTCATAATCTCCCAACCTTATGTTAATTTTTTATATCCTTGTAGAGCCCTGTGTAAAAAGGAAAAATGGTAAGAGAAAAATGATTAAAGGCAAAGGAGAACCTGACAGAGTGCAGTGACAGTGAAAAATAGAACTTGAAGACCAAACAAACAGTTGATGCAAGAAAAAGACATTTTACATTTTACTTTTACTGTAGTTTTAGAGGCATTTTTTCAAAAGCCAAGATGCCCTGAAGATAGAAATAATCTCATGAGTTGAATGAGAGCTAATGACCCGAGTCAAAGACTCTCAGTATTTCTGGTTAATGGGAACGGTATGTCAGGTTATGCCCCAGTCTGTTTTCTGCTCTGTCTCTTCTGTTGTTCAAGACAAACTTAGGTTGGTCACAGTCAGCTGCACTTATTGTATCTGTAGCCTCTCCACAGAGACAAAGGTACAATGGTCTTTAGTTAGTTGGTCAGTCTTAAAGAATAAATAATGAATTTAAGCCTAATTCATTCCTGATTGGCTTGATAATTAAGGTAAGAAATCTTTAAGATGATGTAAATGGTCTAATTACAGTATGTACAACTCGTATAAACATCGAAGAAACCAACAAAACTCCCAGAAGAAAAACAATGGTACAGGACCATTCACATCTGCCAAATCATTTGACTGTAAGATTCATAAAATCGTTCCATCCATGATTCAGAAATACACGCTGATTTCTATAATTTGACAGAGTGTAACCCGAATCAATACACCCATAACTTCCTGCAGAGATTTGAAACAAATGCATATACCTTTGTGCAGGGTGGAACATAATTAATTACACTGGCTTAAGTTCTAGAATACTTTTAAGGTGTTTGTTTACTTGAGTTGAGATTTATTTGAGATTTTATGCTGTTATAGATGCACCACTTGTATCTCTGTTATGATTAGTGTAGTTAATTATACTACAGTTAACTATAGCTAATTAAACAAAAGGGTTAGTGCCACTGTACCTTTTTTACAGGCGTAAAATAGTATTTTTGAACCAAATAGATGATTCTCAAAGACATATTAGAGGAAAACTTGGCACATCTCGGCACGGTGTGCAGTGTGTCCTTAGACAATTTGAAGAAACCGGACAAGTGGAGGACAAAAGAAGAAGTGGCAGGGCTAAATCTGTAAAACACGGTGGAGGTTCTGTCATGGTTTGGGGCTGCATTTCGGCCAGTGGTGTTGGAGATCTTGTCAAAATTGATATGATGGAATTATGAACGCAGAAAAGTACTGTCAGATTTTGATCCACCATGCAATACCATTTGGAAAGCATCTGATTGGCAACGGCTTCATTTTTCAGCATGACAATGATCCCAAACACACTGCCAATGCAGTAAAATCTTACCTGGATAGAAAAACACACAATGGAGCACTATCAGTCATGGATTGGCCTCCCCAGAGCCCGGACCTCAACATTACTGAAGCAGTGTGGGATCATCTTGACAGACAACAGAACAAAAGGCAGAAACATCTAAAGAAGAGCTTTGAATGTCCTTCAAGAAGCCTGGAGAACTATTCCTGAAGACTACTTAAAGAAATTACAAGAACTCTTACCTAAGAGAGTTCAGGCTGTGCTGAAGAATAAAGGTGGTCATACCAAATATTGACTCTCAAGCTTGTTACAATTGTACAAACTCTGTTTTTGTCTTATATACTGTATTTCCATGTATGTTTGCACATGTTTCAATTTTTATTAACCTTTTCCCATTTTCATAACAAAACACGAAAATAAGGGGTGGCTTGAGACTTTTGCACAGTACTATATATCCCCTGAGTGATACCAAAGTAGGATGTCAAAACATGGACTTAATTACAATTAAGTATTTTTAAGTGATGGTGTTGACATTTTAATCTAAAGGTTATGAGTGTCATAAGTAGAGCTTATCCCAGTTAGTGGTTGTTCAGTATGGCCACATAAAGTTAGAAAACTGGTTGAGTTCTGTGAAGTTACAGAAAGAAGCAGGGCTTAAATGGATGGGGAAAGCTGGAAATGTTCCAGCACTGTTATTGATCTGATCTTGAATTTACTTAATAAATTTCTTGTCATGCAAAACATGTCACCAGAGGTCACTCTTCGCAAGTCTTTGTAGAAATAGTCAAATAACTGACGGCGTTGTGCGAGGAGGAGGAAGAAGACATTTTGTCCTTTCATTTCAACTGTTTAATCTTCCACAGAAGTCCACAGCACTCCCTCCTGCAATAACAATTCATCACCTGTACAAGTCTGGGTGTGAGCAGCAGTAGCTGTTACACTCCGTCACTCAATGTTTTGAGTCATTAACAACAAAAGCTAGACTGCTTTCTGTCATCACTTATAAATCTCTTAACAAAACACACATTCAGCCTCAGAGCACAAATAAAAATCATTCTACATGAAAAAAGTATATAATATACAGTGCCTAAGGAAGAAATGTAAAGATTTGAACTGTTTTACTGTATGTATTTGTCATATTGACAGAAAGCATAATGTGTGTTTTTCCTAAATATAAAAAAGAGACATCAGGCTTTGCAGCCACCCTCCCTGTGTAATCCCTTACTGCTCCAGCCCTCATGTCATTGCTCGGTCACTCTTTGTAGTTTGACAGGCAAGTCCTGCTGTACCTCCTCTAATTTCACTCCTCTTGACAAGGTGTAGTGGGCCTTAAACTCAGCCTGGTTTAAGATTTCTCCTTTTTGCCCACTACCATCTCCTGGCCTATAAAAAAAAAAGCTTAAATTCTCAGACCAGACAAATAGACAGTTTTTTTTATTTTATTTATTTTTATATAACCTCTCTTACAGGTAGCAATCTTTTTCAAGAAAACCTGGCCATGATGGAGTTTCAGTTTCACAGGCCAATACAACATTAGGAAAAAGTCACAATATATAGAAGCCCAAAGGATAGAGAAACAAGCCTATTATTCTCTTTTTTCCAGCTCCATATATTTATTCTTGGAGTCGATTTAATTCACATGCAAAATATAAATCAATCAATATCCCAGACCTTGGTGCAGCCTCTCAGTTCATCCACTGTCTGAAATAATCTGCTTTAGCTTCTCTCCCTTTAAAGGAACCCTCCCTTTAAGTCAACCTTCTGTTGATTGGCTGTCTCTCACAAACAGAAGGTCTGAACAACAGCTGGTGGGGCTGCGGTGCTCACAGCCAGAGCTGTCCACCTAAGATGACCATATTAGGGATATCTGCTCTCACTGACATCATACAGATGGGAGAGTAAAAAAAAAACAAAAAACAAAGCTATGTGAAGCCTGAGTTTTTGGCTCCTTTAACATATTTTGTTGAGCTGATTGTTTGAAATCTTGGCCACGTTTAATGTGAGCATCCACCATTATAATAGTATTCATAGGCAAGAAATAAAGAAAAGCATAATAGTTTACTTTTCAAACACTTCTAGTGGCTGAAGGAGAAAACTTAACAGTTTTCTTTCCCATCTCAATCTTTATACTAAAGATAAGCAGCAGATCTGTCTTGTGATTTAAGGTATGATTGGAAGATTAATTTTGATAGCTTCTTCAAGAACAGATTTTACAGTCAATAAACTACAGCGTAAACTAGAAGAACTGGAAAAGTTTTTTTTTTTTTAAATAAAACTCAGCTTATACTTATACTTTAAGATGTCATATAAGCTTTTGGCATTTGTGAAAACAATCAAAGACTGACATTGTGTGTGTATACCAGTACCTACAGTTATTTTTGTTCTTGTTCTTATCTATAACCCCAATTCCAAAAACAGTTGGGACTCTGTGTAAAATGTAAATAAAAACAAAATACAATGATTAGCAACCCTAATAAACCCATATTTTATTTGTAGGAGAACATAGAAACCATGTCAAATGTTTAAACTGAGAAAATGTACCATTTTAAGAAAAATATTAGTTCATTTTGAATTTGATGGCAGCAACACATCTCAAAAGTTGGAACAGAGTCATGTTTACCACTCTGTAGCGTCCCCTCTTCTTTTAACAAATGTCTGTAAATGTCTGGGAACTGAGGAGACCAGCTGCTGGACTTTTGGGAGAATGCTGTCCCATTCTTGTCTGATATACGATTCTAGCTGCCCAACAGTCCTGAATCTTCTTTGTCATATTTTTCTGTTTCACCAAATGTTTTCAGTTGGTGAAAGGTCTGGACTGCAGACAAGCCAGTTCAGCGCCTGGATTCTTCTACTATATTTACTACTAACAAGAACAAATATAAGGCATGCTCTTGAGTCTTGTATTACATGCAGTATGAAGTTTAGCATTCTCTTGCTGAAATATGGAAGGCCTTCCCTAAAAAAGACATTGTCTGGATGCGAGCATTTGTTGCTCTAAAACCTATATATACCTTTCAGCATTGATGGTGCCTTCCCAGATGTGCAAACTGCCGGTGCCATAGGCACTAATGCACCCCCATACCATTAGAGATACAGGCTTTTGAACTCAGAGCTGATAACAAGCTAGATGGTGCTTCTCCTCTTTAATCTGGAGAACACGGTGTCCATATTTTTCAAAGAGAATTTCAAATTTTGATTTGTCTGACCACAGAACAGTTTTCCACTTTGCCTCAATCCATTTTAAACGAGCTGTGGCCCAGAAGATGGCAGCCTTTCTGGACCATGTTCACATATGGCTTCTTCTTTACACGATAGAGCTTCAACATGCATTTGTTGATGGCACGGTAAACTGTGTTCATAAACAGTGATTTTTGGAAGTGTTCCATAACAGAATCATGACTGTTTTTGATGCAGCACTGCCTGAGGGTCCAAAGATCACAGGCATCCAATACTGATGCCTTGTCCCTTGCGTACAGAGATTTCTCCAGATTCTCTGAATCTTTTGATGATATTATGTACTGTAGACGATGAGATATTCAAAGTCTTCGCAATTTTACATTGTTGAGCATTACTGTGAAATTGTTCCACACTTTGCAGACACAGTTTTTTGCAGGCCGGTGAACCTCTGCCTATCTTTACTTCTGAGAAACTTTGCCTCTCTAAGATGCTCTTTTTATACCCAGTCATGTTACTGACCTATTTCCAATTAACCTAATTAGTTGGAAAATGTTCCTCCAGCTGTTTCTTTTTTAGTAACCACTTACTTTTCCAGGTTTTTCCCAACTTTTTTGAGACATGCTGCTGCCATCAAATTCAAAATGAGATAATATTTTTCATGAAATGAAACATGCTGACCCCTAAAAATCACAAAGTGTAGTTTTGAGCTTTCTTCATGTGATTATAACCAACAGTCTTAGATAATCCTCTGAGATACTTTGATGAAAGTCTTTTTAAACATGTCTTAAGCACATACTTGAAAAACTAGAAATCTCCCAGACCTCTGGAGTTGTGCATTGATTTTTTTTTTACTGAAGATTCATTTTATATTATGTTATCACTGTCATGCTTCATGTACATACATGTTAAAGTACATTATGTGTGTAGGTGTTCATATGCAAGTGTGTGTGTGCATACCTGAGGTAACATCATGGGTCAAAATGAATAATGCACCACAAATCTGAGCTCTATATTTAAAAAAATGAAATAAAATTCTGCAGTCAAGCAGGTTTTTGCCCGGCGGTACAGCGCCATGGATCACAGACTCCAAGATTTATATGGTGTTCTCATAACAAATTGGATTTTCTTGGCTTAGTTTGTATGCATATTGCTTTAGCGCAGCTTCAAATAATAGAGGCCACTATGTGTGCAAGGCCGAGACGTCCACCTCAGCAGAAGCGCTGAGAAATGGGGGGGGCATCTGGTCAGGGATGAAGCTGTGGCGTCTCTAAACTCTATCATCCTGTCTCATGAGACAGAGCGGACAGAGGCAAAGTGTAGTGAGGTGTGAGAGGACTGTCTACGTGCTGTTTGTTGGCTGAAAAGCAGACAGAAAGAGAAGTGCAGATATCAGGTGAAGTGAAGACATTCACCTGAGACTGACTTCAGCCTTCTTTTATCCCTCTAAGCACTCAGCTCCTGACCCAGGCCATCAGGTGTTTTACTCCACATGCTGTCAGCACTGTGTGTGTCAAATTTGATGCAAACTTTAGCTCTGATGCTATTAAAGCCTCAGACGTGTTAGGGCAAATAGTGTTTCTTCAGAATACATTTCACAAAGGTCAAATTTTAATTCCTCAGACAGACTGGACAGCTATGGCTCAACAGAAGACATGACAGGATAAAGTGAATGAGCATTTAAGTGTTTTGCTATAGATCAGTAGCAGTCTGTGACAAAGGTAAACCTCCCTCCCCCCAAGGATCCATCCTGCTGCAAGATGTCATTTCTAGACTGCAGCTGCCATGGCTGGATGCACACACCAAATATAAGTTAGGATGTCATTGGGCTCACTGAAAAACTCAGGATGAAAACATTATTAGCAAAATGACAAACAGAATCATTTTTCTGAAAGTGGAACGTCCTAAAATCCTATCAAATAATGGGATAAGTAATTTAGACAAATAAAATATTTGTAAGTCATGATCATTAAAAAAAAGGATGTGGAAATGAGTCCTTGATCCTCATTAAAGTGCACTTGGCACCAAACTGACCAAGGTGTCCCTGTAAAAGAGCTTATATGCTCAGCACTCTTAAAGCTCCTAAAAAAAGAACTTGTATCAAATGACAAAGAGAAAATAACTGGCACCTGAATCTGCAGCTCTGCTCGGCTCAAAGGCGTTTGAGCTCATTGTTTAGCGGTTTGGCTTGTTTTAGTTCACCCTTACTGCCTTCACAGTGTCCTTTTTGGCTGCAACTGGCAGCTGTTTACAAGAAAAAAGTGGGAAAGAAACCAAAACAGAGATAAAGAAGAGGGAAAACTGCACTTAAGTTTAGCAGGTGGAGAGAAAACTAGAAGTTCACCATATTAACTTAAAGGTTTTCGATGCAGGATGTCAGCATTTTGGTCACATCTTGTTTCTGCTGCCTTTAAGTGGCCAAAATATTCCATAGTAATGATGAAATCTTGAACATTAAAAGGAAAATAGATTTAATTTATTTATGGTGTAAAATTTTAGTTTAGTTTATCTGCATTGACTGTTGCTCCAGTTTTTCTGATGAAGCCACTCCCACTCCAGACCCAAGAGGGGAAAAATGAAAACGCAGAAATCTCTCTCACAAAACAACCAAAACTGACACCATATAAAGAGTTCCTATAGGGTCCCATTAGTGCCAGTAAAAAACTGATTGAGAATTTTAGACAATTTTAAAGCCTTTAAGGTGGAAGTGGATTAATAAAGAGTACAAAAACTGCTAACTGGCATCAGCAGAAAAAAAACATTATGGCCAAAGATCTTACACAAAGCTAAACTGTGCTGGTGTGAAAATGAACTGAGTGACCTTAGAGATATTTAAAACGTTAAGAGGCTCAGTGACTACACCTTTTGCTGTCCTCTGTTGATTAATGAAGGTAATTATTTGGGTTGAGAGTCCACTCACGCTGCTGCTGCTGCTGCTGCTACTGGGAATCACATGCTAACTTTGCTGGACCTCCACAGCAACTTACTGCATAATCTCTCCACTGATCAGTTGAATAAACTGATCAGTGTATTCAAGACACACACCATATATGTATTACTGGTTGGGGTATAAAACTTAAGTAATGCAGGATTAAATTATGTTGCTGTATAAGTGAATTTAGATATATTTATTTAAACAATGTATTGATTGTGACTGTATAATGTTTGCTACTTTAATTGGTTACATTCTATGATTTGTGGGACATCAAAAACAGACCATAGCCATAATAAAATGAATATTTCATAGTCAAAGTAGAAAATATATGATACACGTACAGTAGTGTGCAAAGGTCTTGAGCCACCTCTCATTTCTTTATATTTTGTTTCCAAGGAGCCAGACTTCCTTGTAATTTGTTTAAGTGGTCTTCAGCAATAGCTCTCCAGGCTTTCTGAAGGTATTTCAAAGTTTTTCTTTGGACATTGGCTGCTTTTTCACTCATTTTCAGTCCTTGTGTCTGACCACTTTCAGAGGAATGTTTTTTGTTTGTTTGTTTGTTTGTTTGTTTGTTAAGCCACTTTACAAAAAAAATGAGTCATTGTATCATTCAAGCATAAAAAGGCCCTTAACTCCAGGGATGAACCAGTGTTGTGTCTACATGTAACAGACAACTTAGCAAACAACTGCTAAGGCTGCTGGTCTGTCGCAAAAACACATAATTTGTTCCCATTACTTTATGAGAAATGCAAAAGATAAAACAGTTTGACAGACAGAAAATAGTATTTTTTTTTTTTTTTTTACACCAACAAGGTGATTCCCAAATAATTATTACCAAAAAAGTTGGCATATTTTGGTATGGTGTGCGATGAGACCTCAATAAATTTGAGGAAACTAGACAAGTACAGGACAAAAAAAACAATTTACAGCAGATGAATCATATCTGAAAATCCAGCAAAGACCTGACACAGAACCTGAGAGGTGCATCTGGCCTTTCAGTTGATCCATCTACTGTTCACTGAAGCCTCATCAGAAATGGTCTCAGTGGAAGGGTGGCTGTTAAGAAGTCATTCTTAAGGAAAGGAAACAGGGAGAAAAGGCTGAGGTATGCCAAATTACACAAGAACTGGACTGAAAATCTGTGGCAACAGGTCTTATGGAGTGATGAATCCAAATTTGAAAATTTTGGTTCAAATCATTGTCAGTATGTTTGGAGGAGGTCAGGAGAGAGGTACAACAGTGAGTGTTTACAGCCATCTGTAAAGCACGGTGGAGGCTCTGTCATGGTTTGGGGCTGCATTTCAGCCAGTCGTGTTGAGGATTTTGTTAAAACTGATGTATATATGAACGCAGAAAAGTACTGTCAGATTTTAATCCACCATGCAATACCATCTGGAAAGTGTTTGATTGGCAACAACTTGTGCCAATCAAACACTATCATGGATTAGCCTCCCCAGAGCCCGGACCTCAACATTATTGAAGCAGTGTGGGATCATCGTGACAGAGAACAGAACAAAAGGCAGCCAACATCCAAAGAAGAGCTTTGAATGTCCTTCAA
>VUQI01058174.1:0-18987 GCA_015106735.1 Paratilapia polleni
TTTCCTTCCCACTGTTGCTAAGTGCTTGCTCATAGGGGGTCGTCTGACTGTTGGGGTTTTCTGTCTTTTCTGTCTAATATTGTAGGGTCTTTACTCTAAAATATAAAGTGCCTTGAGGCGACTGTTGGTGTGAGTTGACTCTAGTCTTGGTCACTCTAATATAACAGGGGAAGCTGCAGATACCTCAGTTTGCATTGCATTAATGGCTTCAGCATGCACCGGAGATTCAGAAATATCCACTAGAGAATTTTGCAGCCAAGTACAGTGAAGGTGGGATGAGGATCAACAAGTCTAAATGTGAAGCCATGGTGCTCTGCATGAAAACGGTTCATAGAAATCATAACGTTTGAATGCTGCCAGCCCAAATGAAAGAGTTAAAGTATCTCACAGCGGAGAGTGAGTGCGGGCATTCAGACTGGGGCCGTGTCTGCAGTGATGTGTACACTTTAACTGTCTATCTTGCTGATCAGAGAGCTAAGATGAAAAAAAAGCAAAGCTTTTAATTTACCAGCTGAATTATGTTCCTGCCCTCACCTATGGTCTCAACAACTTCTAGATTTCTCTGAAGGGTCTGTGGGCACTCAGGGACAGAATGAGGAGCTTTTGCATTTGGAGGGAACTGTTGCTCCTTCATCTTGAAAGGAACTAGCTGAAGTGATTCTGGCATCTAACCAGGATGCCACCTGGACACCTCATTAGGGAGATATTCTGGGCAGACCCAACTGGGAATAGACCACACACAAGATTATGCTTGATGCATTATCCCTTTAGGCATTGAAATGAGTTAGAATCCTCAGGAGGAGCATGCCTAGAGATCAGGACACCTGGGTCTTTGCTCAGAGTACTGCCTCAGTGATCCGGTTCTGTATGACAAAAGATATTGATAATGATCACTCCCAAATCTATCTTGATTGTATCTTTAAGAACACAGGTGAAGCTGTACAGAGAGCATACTGAAACCTTGTGGGGTCATCAGGTTGGAAGACAGTACGGAAAAACAATAAGGAGAGGAAATTGAGACAACACAAATCACCACAGCAGCAACAACACACACACACACACACACACACACAAAAAAAAAAACTTAATCAATGGAGGACAGGGAAGAGGAAGTAGCAAATTTCTCCTCAATTTGGCCTGCTTCCAGTTTCCAGCCATGGCAAAGAAGATAAAACTAATCTCACAGCTCCAAATTCAGTGACAACTAATCATTATGCACCAATATTTGTATTATGTCAAAGCTTAGGAAAGCTGCTCCTCTAAAAAGCCCCTGAATCTTGTATCAGGAGAGAGAAGAAGTCGCCCCCAGAGAAATCAGTGAATGTGTCATTCTGCAGCAGCTCTCAGAAGCTGCTCAGCATCCCCTTCACACTCTGCAGGTTCGCTCAGTCTTAATCTTACTCTGTGGGTCAGTTTGGCTGAACAGAAACTCAGAACAGGACCTTTTTTTTTTTTTAAACCCTGTGGCCTGATATGAGAAACAAGGCTGTCCCTGAATATATCCACCTCCTGACTCATACTGCTTCCTCACAACTCATGATTGCTGTGAAGACTGGAGGGCACCTGTGATGGTTTGTGTGTGTACATCATGTGTGTATTCAAAGAAAGAAAGCGAAAAGCAGGGGTCGACTGCAGAGGGTAAACTTCAAGCACTTTGACTGAGACGGTCTGTTTGAAAGTGCTGAGAAATGCAGATACATTGACAAAGTGACTTTTCCAGTTTATTCCACACTCAATCCCCACCAGATGGCTTCCAGGCAGCTGATATCACCACTGTTACACACTCACCGGCCTCCACTGTTGAACTGTAAACTGTAACCAACGGATCACTTTCAATGCAGACAGGCATAAAGCATGGCAGGGCACTATTCTCACCTGCTAATATCAGTCCTAATCCTCTCTGTCAGCGCTTCCATCGATATGAATTCGAGCTCCAGGTGCATCTTGTACAGGACTGACAGGGCACTTTCATTTCAGTGATTTAGAAAGAATTTTGTTCTGCTGACCGCTGGTTTAAAAGAAAACACATTATAGTTGAATCCATGTCTCATTTCCATTTGCCTTCAGAAAAAGTCTGTTTTTGCTATGGAGTTTTGAATGGACTCCTGCCTAATGTTAACAAAGATTCAAGCAAAAGAACATGAAATATTTTCTCAAAATTGGTCAAAAGACCCTATTTTCACATGGCTTTAAAATGTGATCTGTTACTGGATAATTTATTTGGATTACAAAGAAACAAGGACAAACAAACTCACAGCATTTGAGAAGGACCCTGCACAGTCTGACCTTGTATTAATAAAGCAAATTAAGGCAAAACAGAGATAACAAGAACTCTTATTAATACTGGATGTAAATGAAAAGGCTGTGATTGGCTGCCATTATCAAGATAATGTATGCCGCTGCAGAATGTAGCAGGTGGAGACGTGATCTAATATGCAGTTTAATTGAAACCTTATTTCAAAGGTCTTTTGATGTTGAAATTGTTCACAGGCAACAGGTTGTCCTTCATTAAATTAATCAATTTCATAGCGAGAAATAACATTCAAATGTTATGATTTCTATTTTTAATTTATCTATTCATTTCTTGTGCGATCTTTATCATTATGATTCTTTTTTCATAGCCAAATTAAAAGAACCTGCATAGCTGTATTTTTTCCAGTGTTATGACCCAGCTCTTCAAACAAAAGGAGAAGATTTCTCAGTAAATAATGAATATAGTATTTTTGCTTAAAATTCCCATACCTATTCTATAGTGTCAGAGGCATTAAAGCTAATAGCAGCAGGGCTTTGGAAACTCTGTGTTCTTCTATTCAGTGTTATTACACCACAGCCTCGTCACTGAGGGAAGACTTGAGGGTCTATAATGAAGGATTGCAGGCTTGTACAGCAGCAGCAGCGTGGCCTCCTGAGAGAAACCAAACCACTGAGCTACAGCTTCCACTGCCGAGACGACAAAGAGCTCTCAGTTTGTTCTACAACGATTTCTGCTGGGGAATTAATGGACAGTAGCCGGAGTGATTTGTCTTCAATTGATTGTTTTTTCTATATTCTGTTTAGCTTTTAACTTTATGTTCATTCCACTTTGCACAAGTGAACTGAAGCAAAAATCCTCTATTTGCTCACCTGTGTTATGCAAGATCCTGCCGCTGTTTTCAGTAGTACAACCACAACAAGGAAATTTGTGACCACAAGCACTACCACGAGTCCACCGTCCTTAAGGGAGAAAGCTGAACAACATATACATATACACAGGATTTGTCTGAGGAATACATGAAGCAGTGAAAAGAGTCGGTACTCAGTGGGTTCAATCCAATCGGCTAAGCTGAAAGAGGACCAAGGAATCCCTCATTCAGACTGGAAACAGGCTCTAGTTAAATATTAGGTTATCCCCAACGTTTTAACATAACAAATATATTCACTTGAATACACCACAAAGACCACACACTAATATTTACAGCATGAAAAGTGGTGAAGACCCTCCTGCAAACAGCAGAGCTTTTAGACAGTGAGGAGGAGGTTAGAATGAGACCCGTGCAACATGTCCAATCCAAGCAAGGAGTGGATGATAATTCTGCCTCCTTTAAAGCGACATTTTGGTACTTTGGGAAGTAGAAGAGAAAGTAGAAGAAAAGTAGAAGAGAAGATCAACTCTGGCATGTCTGTTTGGTAGCCAGCAACTGAAAATAATATAAAAGGGGTGCTCATTACAGTAAATGTGATGCCAAGGGGTCCTGACTGCCCCTTCTGAGACCGCCCTGTAGGTGTGCTGTATTGCAGACTGTATTGTATGAGAATACTGATGACAAGAACACACACACTAACACATGAGATGGAGGAATAGCAGGTGGTCCCATTACCAGTGCGACACACACCTACTCTCCACAGCAGGATGATCATCTCCCTGTGTTTCTCCTCCCTCTGGTTCTCTCATGTAGGCTTGATGATAGCTAAAATTGTGCTCTTGTCTCCGCTGACAGCCAACAGCAATACATTAAGTGTGAAAGGCAGCAGTGAAGATAGAATCATTTGTGCAATGACAAACATTTCTACACTTGTTTCAGACTTCAGGTTTGTTTTGACATTTAGCACCAAGTGTTTTCTTTAATGCTGCAGTACGTCTCAGCTTTTATCTGTCACAACAGAAATTGAAAATGTTTCCTTTCTTTAAAAATAGAAAGCACTAAAATGACTGCAATATTGTTCAGTGAAGTTACCAACAATCTGCTGCATTTAAAACCACATATCACAGTGTTTACTACAATGTAAAGGATCTTTGGGATGTTAAGTACCTGCAGTAGACTGGTTAAGGTCATATTTATCAGACTTTCATGCTAACCAAGACTCTTTGATGACTAAACAACAGACAGTAATGGAGTTCCACAGGGCTCTATGCTGGGGCCAGGACTTTTCACTTTATGAATCTTTACCTTAGGCAACATTATTAGGATGCACTTGCAACCTCCAGTGCTATGCAGATGACACCAAGTTATATCTCTCAAACTATTCATCAGTTAGTCAAACTACAATAAAGGAAATAAAGGCTTGTATGATCTGTAGGTTTCTGATTCTAAATTTAGTCAAATTTGAAACAAACCATATGGTTACGCTTTCTGGTATTACCTTGGCCTCCAGCACTATTGTGAGGAACCATTTTTGACCTTGACTAGGAATGCATTTCATACATTTGTTACTTGTAGGTGGGACTACTGTTGAACAAAAACACTGCAATGAGAGGAATAACAGAGACTAGAAAGAGAGATTGTATTTCTCCTGTAATATCTTCTCTGCGTTGGCTTCTGAAGTACAACATCTTGAATAATCAGGCCTCATCATATCTTAAAGACCTCATAGTATCATAGTATCAGACTGCAGGCTTACTGGTGGTTCGTAGAGTTTCTAAAAGTAGAATGGGAGGCAGAGCCTTCAGCTTTCAGGCCCCTCTCCTGTGGAACCAGCTCCCAGTTTGGATTCAGGAGACAGACACCCTCTCTACTTTTAAGATTAGGCTTCAAACTTTCCTTTTTCATAAAGCTTTTAATATGGACTGGAATGGGGGATCTTTCTGTTAAAAGTGAAATTTTCCTTCCCACCATCACCAGGTGCTTATGCTAAGTAAAATTGATTAGTTGTACAGTTTCTAACAAGTGCTTTTAGATGACTTATATTATGATTTGAAATTAAATTAAACTGAATTGAAGACAGTTTTAGTTACAGTTGGCACTAATCCGGTGGTTGGTGCATGGAGCTACTGCAGATGGGATGTGGAATACCAGGAGAGAATATGAAGTGTTTGTAGAGAAAATAAAGAAACGTTTGTTGACCTTCACTTCACAAAATGTAACCTGTATCCTTTTCTTAATAATAATTTATTAAAACTGCATCATCTGTGCATGAACTCTGTAATGTCTGAGAAAGTTTGAGAGGAGCTGCAATAACCCTGAGAACAAATACATGACATGTTGTTCGGTTGCCTCACAATCACTGGCATTGTGTGTTTTGCCTGTTGAAGAATTGTAATAAAAGACTCTATACACGAGTAGTGGGAAATTATTTGTTGATCATATTAAAGATTTCTAATTGAATAAAAGGCCTGTGTCAGTCACGTATGATTTGGATATTTTGAATAAAAAGCTTGCATTCTAAAAAAAATCAAAATAAATGAATGAATAAACTCAAATATGCTAGCCAGTCTTCACCACACTCCAACTTCCTCTGTTGCACAGGAATCCCAACCTGTCAGCTCATACAAAAAAAAGTACTGTACCTTACTTTTGTTGCAATATTAGATTTTGAGGATTTTGTGTCATAAGTTTGCTAGTATAGTTTTTATTGATGGATTTTTTAATTGCAGTGAAGATGAGCTGTCTTGCAACAACCTTCAGACTGAACTGAGCGGCAGGTAGATGTGTCAGGAGGAAACATGTTTCCCCTCGTCCCTGCTCCTCGCCGCCGGCTACTGTCAACATCACGTAGACTGCTGCTGAGCGCTCAGCAGGTACACAAACATATAGAATAAACAGCACACATCGCTGCAGAGATTCAGTAAGAGGGTAAGGATAGACGGCAGCCAAGGTCACTCAGACAGAGATTAGAGAGGGGAAAAAGTAATGAGAAGAATAATTAAAAAAACTAACATGTTGTATGTTGAACTGGGCAAGTTTTTTAAGGCCGTTATTTGCAGTGAAACTGAAGGACCTGAGGATCAGATCCATCTGAAGGAGTGACATTTGAATGATGGACATTTTATAAGCTAAAAATATATTTAGTGATCAAAAATATTCAATAGATGATAGTGTTAGGTGATGCTAAAGACAGGTTTCACACCAAGCCAAGTTTTAGAATAATCAGCAGTTATCTGGTAGAAAATGGTGTAATTTGAAGATGCTGATGGACCTTATAATGAGGATTAAATTGTTTACTGTAACTCAATGTACTTTAAAGTTGATCTAGTCTGCTCATTTCCAGCTTCTTATCTTTAGTTTTGGCCTCTTCTAGAGTAGCTTTGCATGATTCCGTTCAAATTATTCTTTATTTATGTTGCTGCAGCTCTTAGTTCATCCTCTGTTTGAAAGGATCTATTTTAGTTCCACCATCTTCATGCGCGGGCAAACTTCCTTCTGATTGGCTAACAAACAAAATACAAGAACAGGAGGTTGATGGGGCTTCTGTGCCTTATTCATAGATTACCATATCCCCAATATGGTGATCTAAGGCACGCAGCCTTAGAATACGTATCAGCGAGGATAATAAACCCTATGAATAAATTACCTTGGAGAAATCACTGGCTGCATTTTTTGAACGTACCATAAAAGCACAGCCTAAATCTCTAGAAACTGGACCGAATTCCTCAGAGTATACAGTGTATCATTAGTACATGGCAGCCCCATGCCCTAATAAGGCCTCCTCTACGCCTTCGGCTCAGTCTGTTTCATATACACGTCTCTAATCATCAAAAAAACAACAGGTCTGTTCACACGCGGGTTTAAAGCGTTCGCAGACATCCACCGTACTCCGTCCTGACCAATCACTAGGCATTGTTTTGAGGCAAGCACAGGAAGTGAGACTCAAATCGGTGCTGGTTCAGTGTGCTGCAGAGGAACACAGGAGCGACATTGTGAAACATTTTCCAGCTTGTAGAGACGAGAAGAAAGTGAAAAGGATCCAACTCAGTCATTCAAATGAAACAAGACGATGGCACCAATTTTCAAAATGAGTGAATCACAGTGAGCACCATCATTTCAATCTCATGAAAGAAATGGAAAGAAAAAAATGAGAAAAAGCAGAGAACAGGGAAAGATACGTGGACACTATGGAACAAATACACCCATTACAACCTGCAGACCATGTTCATCGTACCTTCTGTTCTGTTTATTGTCCTGCATACTTACTGTTCTGTGAAAACTTTTTTTTCTGTCTTGCTCTCACACTGATCTGTATGATTATGTGGTCTTGTGTAACATTGCAGCATGGTTCTGGAGTATTTTGCTCTAATGTATATTTGCTATATAGAAGAATGGGAGGGGGTTGCTGATAAGTTGGCATCAATATGTTTAAATATGTCAAGGGCCTGAAAAGACAAATCTGGAGAGGTTTCTCTGAATGAGACTATTCCTGGCTTTGTGTAGGTAGGACAGGGAGCTGTCACACTGAACTCCCTGGGGCCCATTAAACATTCCCACACATACATGCAAATTTATGGAAAGAGGGACAGAGAGGACTTAATGAAGACAAATGTTCATGCATTTGTCACATTTTTTTTCTTGCCAACAATGGAGAACTTGGCACACACAGAAGCACTATTTTCTCTTCCTGTCATCTCCTTTCACACAGCCCTTTCAGCCAGCTGTTGACGGCTCACTCCAGATGTTTTTGATTTTTAAATCTCCAGGAGATTCAGAATCAGGTTTTGTGCAACCTGGATGATTTTTTTTTTTCCAAGCGATTTTTCCTGACCGTCTGTCACAGGACTTCTTGCACTTCCTGTGGCTAAATATATATCTTTATGTACGGTAGTGTGATGAAGAAGTCAATCTCACACTGAAGAGCATCTTCTTGTGCACCTGTGGACCATTTTCAGTGTGGCTGCTATTTTTCGATCACTCATTAGAACTCCTGTTATGTCCCCTTGCACTTGAACTTGATTTTCATTTTTGTAAAGTGGACAAAATTGCAGGGAGGCAAACAGGCCAATAGGGGAGGTGTTGACTAAAGGTTGCGACTGTGTGGGCAAAAACCTCCTGCATTTTCAATGTGTTTGCATGCACGACAGTTCAGATTTTTTTTCTTCTGAATATTCACCCTCACATGCTTCAGGACGCCACAGTAGAACTCACAGCAGACACGCTCTCTCTGGGACGAATTCACAGTACAACCCGATGAATGTTGAAAAAAACAACAATGCTCCTCTTAAACTTAGAACTTTTGCAAACTGTTCAGTCTTGGCCCAGTTTGAAGCAGAAGATGATATTTGTAGAGCGCACAGTGTAAACAAAGGGGAGACTGGCCAACTTTAAATCAGACGTGGCTTTTGACTTTTCTGGACCTGTTCCCAGATCTTATTTTTAATCACACCTCGTATATTTCAATCTATCAATAATTATGTGTTTCTCTTCCTGATGTTTCTTACATTTTTACAAGTTTTCTTGTAAAGACAGAGGATGCACGCTGCACAGATGTGAAGAACCCTCAGGCAAATCTGTGATATCAGACTCTAAAATAAACACGTCACACACACAATGGCACATGATAAGTCACACTATGAGCCAATCTCTGCCCTAAAATACATATTCTCTCTCTCTCTCACACACACACGGCAGGAGGCCCAGTGTGCGTCATCTAGCTTTCGAGAGCCTTTCCCCTCTTATCACATCACATTACAGCATCGCAGCAGCCAATCAGAGAGAGAGAGAATATGAGAGTCTTCCAGTGATCTTCATGGAAAAATTCTTATTTTAGAAATAACCAAGGAGGGGAACAACTGAAAGGAGAGTGTGAGATGGGAGAGAGCGAAGGTAGAAACAGATAATTTGGGAGCACGAGGGGAGAGATGTTGATGGAGATGGACAGATGGCGAGAAAGAACAATAAGGCAGAGAAAGAGCATGCAAAGGATACAGAAGCAGCTGCAGAGCAACGTTTGTGGGAAAAAAAGGGAGAGGGAAGTGAAAGTTGGAGGGGTGAGAAAGAGGAGTAAAAGCATAAGAGTTTGCAGAAAGATTATAAAGAAATAATCAAACAAGGAAAATACACCTTCATTGTTTCACATTCACATTCACTGGGTTCTTCGGGTAGCTTTTTTTCTACTAAAACTGCAGCTTTATATTTGTGTGGTACAGTTATAACAAGAAATCAAAGTGAAGCACAAAATCTGAACACGTGTTTCAACAAGTGGCTCAGTCGGGCATCAACTGCAGCCAATTACCTCAATGGTACAACGAAACACCTGAGAGTTATCTTCATCTACCTGGAGAGAATCAGTTTAATTAAATTTATTTTATTTGAATTTTTGCTCAACCCTTTTTGTGCTGTGACAAGAATCAACAACAGATGAACGATGACAAGACATCAGATTAAGAACATAAAGGAGAAAAGACTCATTCCAGGAAGCCGTAATCAAATATATGTACAGAATGGTAGCAAAACACAAAACATGTTGCAGCTAAAAACCTCAAAGGAAATCTTGCTTTGTGACATGGATGAAACAAAGTAAAAACTGTGATTTCACAGCAAAGCATAAAAACATAAAACCCAGTGGGGAAAAAAAGTCCTGCTGTTCTGCTCAGTGAGTCAAAATGTAATGAAGTGAAAAAGAAAATCCAAACAAATTTTGCTTTGGATTAAAAGTTTAAAAAAGCCTTTATTTTGGTGGCCTGTCATGAGAGGTTAAAAGCAGCCAACAGGGTGAAAAGAGCATCGATTAACTGGCTGAGCGAGCTTGGACAAACCATTCACTGGTTACAAAATAAAATCGTATTTAAAACAAGAGTGCTTCTATTGCCGTTCCTCCCAGCCTCATCATCTGAGGCAAGAAGCTGCCCTCACTCAGAGTCTGAATGTTTTACGAATATTTAGCTGGACAGAAAAGAAGCCAAAGTGGCATTGTGTCTACCACCGATTCCTCTCCCATTTATTAATATTACACATTGCTACAAAAATACAGACAGACGACACAGAGTAGGAAAATGTCCCTGAATCCAGAGCCAGTATTTTAAGGTAGTATCCAGGCTGTCTTCAGCTGATCTCACTGTTACTGAATAAATTAGAAGGGATAGAAAGAGAAATAAATCAAGCATAAAAGCACTCTTCCCATCTCTCAGTCTACTTCCTTGCTCTATTCCTGTTTGCTTTCGTCATCTTGTCCCCCTCAATCTGCATCACGCCATTGGGGAACTGCATCCGTTCACCCAGAAGACGATTCATGATGCTCGGCTACAATTTGGGAACCTCCACCGCTTTAAAATTCCCAAAAGCTGAAGCATCAGCTGTGGGAAAAAAAGAGAGACTTTGTTCTCCATTCAAAACACTGTAAATGATTTGGTTCAATCTAATAACAATAATAATAATAATAATAATACTGGTATTTATAATTTCAAAAATGATAAATGTCACTGTGGCTAGACCCCCAAACATATCTTACAAATAAAACTCACTAAAGAAAAATGTACATGGAGACTGTTCTTCCCCTCCTGTGAAAACTCTTATTATGACCCGCCCACTTGATTTTTCTGGATCCGAGCCTGGCTTAGACTATTGGCTTTTCAACATGCTGCAGTGCTGTATTCCTTACTTTTTGAACAGACAAGGTACTAAAATGCGATTCAGTTGTCATTCTACCGCTGTATAAATTTTATTAGCACTATTCATTTGTAGCACACCATTAATGCTACAGTAACACTGGGGAAAACAGTGGCTGGAGACTGTGGTATGACCAAAATGATTGCGAACGTGTGCAATGAACTTGTGATCTCGTTGCCTTTGTAATGGTTGCTTCGAAGACAGGGACCTATCAGTCTGCAACTGAATGAGGGTCAACCTGGCAATTACATGCAATCTGTTTGTGATAATATGGCGATTAACTGTGATAAATCGGCGAAGATCGCAAATCCGTTGCTGTCTACATACATAGATATTCACATGAACTCCTTCCATTCAGAGTCCAGCCAGAACCTTGTAGATTTGAAACAAAAATTCCTCCTCAAATAGCTACGTAGTTGCTGCAGGATGGTAATTTAACTATAAATGACATAGATGCTCAGTAACCTTGCTTTTATATAGGTTTATAACCAGAACACAACCAGCTGGCAACAAGTTGAGTCGAGTCCCCTATTGCAAAGAGACGCATTGCAGACGAGTTGTGCTCATCAGCGCACACTGACTCAGACTGATTGCAATGTGTTGGCAATCAATCTGCATTTATAAATTAGACTGCAATTATTTGCAACCCCTCGCCAATCTGTCTGAGAGTGATTGCAGTGAGTCTGAGTTGGACTGTGATTGTTTGGAGACAGGCTGCCTCCCACCAGGCAATCTGTGCAATTGCCTTGCGATCGAGAGTGGTCACCCAGTGCTTGAGGGTGTTGCACATTCAACCTCTGGGTGACAAGCTGGTCACTGCAACTACTTGCAGTCGGTCTCCTACAGCAAAAAATTCAATGGAATCACCGGGCAACCACCAATTTTTCCTAGTGGCAAGGAGGTTGCCATCCTGCTTTTATTCTACTGTGACTGAGCTATAAGCTAAGTTTTTAAAACCTCACAGTGTACAATACACTACATTTTTGACGTCAAGTAGCCTGCTAAATTCTAATGTGACTAAACCTCTGAATTCTTCTTTTACATGGATGCCTGGATCTACACATGGGAAAGCAGCAATGCTGATCACTTTACTGAAGTTAGAAGAATTTGTAACATTTTAACCCTCAAAAGGTGCCTCAGTACTCATTTGGTTTTGAGAACTGAAGAGGCAGTTGGACAAAGAATTGGGGAAATAGCAACAAGATAGAGATGTTTTAAAGTGAAGTGACCTCTGGTGGCCCAGTGAATAAGTGCATCAAGGTGAACTGTCGTCATCATCTTTAAATGGGCTGGAACATGTCACCATGTTAACCAAGAAAATGGAGTTTTCTGACATGCACTTAAAGTTGGAAAAATGTTTTTTTTTTAACCAAAATCACTTTTCCTAAACCTAGTTTTGGTTCCTAAGCCTGACCAAAAAGTGAGTAAAAACAAAAAGAAACTTCAGTCCCATGGTGAAAAGTTAGCTGTATTTCTTGTGCCACCGTTGCAAACCCACTGACCAAAAGTTGTTGCTTTTTTAAAGTTTCAGGAATGCTTACAGGGGTCATTTCATGCACAAAGAACAAACAGCCAGTGTGATAGTTCCAGGCCTCTCAAACTGCAGCTCTTCAGGCCAATGGCAGGCCTTGGTAACATTTTGTGCAGCCCACAGATGTGTCAAGTATAGAATGCGCAGCTGTACACTTCATTCATCCAAAATTCATTTCATACTATGACATAAAAGACCAAGGGTGCATTTCTGTTTCAGCTGCTCCATCGTAGCAGACTAAACCTTTCCAACAATTTCAAATACAGCTGGTGTCGAGGAATGGCATGTCTCTAACAGGGAAAAAGAAAAAAGAAAAATAAACTATAAATCATTACAAAACCAAGCATTCAACCATTCAAAAAATCTCTGAGTAGACATATAAACCCGAGCTAATTGTTTTTGAAGTCTGCACTTTTCTTGTGTGCCACTCAGTAATACACTGCCTCCCTAAACTGGCAGTCAGTCACCCAAACTCTGAAAACCCTTAGTTTAGATGAAGGACTGCTTGGCACAAGACATATTCAAAAAACATTAGCAGCTGGTTTTGTACTCGCAGTTTTATTGACCCGTTTTTCTCAGAAGAAGAAAACTGGCTTTCATTCTAAATATGTATGAACAAATAATCTCTTAAATGCTCAAAATAAATGGAATTAAAGAACATCTGCAAACCTATAAAGATGAAGATGAAACAGAATTTGTCCTCAGAGCAAGACTGTACGAACAGAACGAAAGCTAACAAATGGACCTTATGGTTTGTTTGGTCAAACAAATACCGTTGCCAAGAAAAAAAAATGTGATAGCCATGAAATGTTGTGTTATTTCAGTGTGAAAATGTATAGTTTAATGCAAAGTCCACTGGGTAGCTTTTGGAACGTTGAGGCATATCCATAATCATCATTAGTAGATAGCATTTTTTTGTCTGACATGTTATCATGTAACTGATGTTTTAGCAAAGTCCTTCTAAAGTAAGTCTTACAACTCAGCAGATATCTTGGCTTTCTTTCATGTACACGAAAAGCCACCATCACATTTTCATGGTTATTTAGGCAAAAGTAAAAATGCATCAGTAGAACAGAGGTTAAACCTGACAGAAAAGTTTGGTGATTTTGACCAAAATAATTTTTTTTTAAAGCTTTTTTCAGTGCAGATTTACTTCTCTAGCTCATCCCACTAAAGTACTTGAACAAATGCTTTGCTACAATATGGAGTCAGTAAGCCAAGAAAGACAATGACTAGGTCTATGTCAGGGCAACAACACAACTGGTTATACATTTTTCAACAGTTATAAAGAAGCTGATTGGCTCTTTGAGGGGATGCGTGTGACAACTGGCTTTTTTGACGTCACAGAATTCAATGGCAGTGCCGCTTCCTCTAATATCACATGGTGGCAACTGAGCCTCATACTCTGACATATCTGCTGATTAAGATTCGTCCATCAAAAATTAGGGTCATTATAAAAGGCAGCAGATTTATTTTAAGACAACAGACACGATAAATGAATCAAATAATTATTTCAACTCTGACTCAACACTGTGCTCAGGAGGACTTCAACAGTCAGCAGGGGATTCAGCTCAAGGATGACTCCAGGGTTCTTGCTTTTCATGCCTTCAAAGAAAACCCATTCTTTTATCTCCTTACCTTTTTTTCCAAGTCTAAAAATCAAGGTGAAATATGTGAAAAATAGCTGCTGCACCAATGAATAATACCCATCACGAGGCTTTTCTTCAAGATGTGTAGTGAACCTTGGACAGAGACATTTTTGATGAACTGTGTGCAATGTCTGAATAAAATTAGAACTATTTTTAAAGTCACTGAGTCTTCCAAGGCCTTACTTTTCTCAAAGCTACAATTTTTAATATATTACAGAAGTTATTGAGTTTTTTTGTTTTATGCAAAGTGGGAAAACTAGTCTGGTTTTAGGTGTTGTGGGCAAGAGAATAAGACCACCAAGCTGCTCTTTTCTTATACCAGCTGTAAACAGCCATCAGAAGATCCACAGTCAGTCTGATTCTGACTGCTGTTTAACTTCTGCTCCCAACAAGACTCTATATCAAATTAGAGACAAGAGCAGAGGGACTGAAAGCAATTTACATTGACATTTGGCTGACATTGCTTTCCAGAGATTTAAAGTCAGCAGAACACTTCTTAAATTACAAGAAGCAAGGGACACAAGAGTAAAGGTTGCTTAACATGTATGTGGACATCGCAACTCTGTGTTATATTTCAACATGTGCTAGGTTATAATTTAATTCAATTCAATTCAATTTTATTTATATAGCGCCAAATCACAACAACAGTCGCCTCAAGGCGCTTTATATTTTAGGGTAAAGACCCTACAATATTAGACAGAAAACCCCAACAGTCAGACGAACCCCTATGAGCAAGCACTTGGCAACAGTGGGAAGGAAAAACTCCCTTTTAACAGGAAGAAACCTCCAGCAGAACCAGGCTCAGGAAGGGGCAGCCATCTGCTGCGACCCTTATAAGCCCAAAGGGTGCATCAGGTTCTTTTACACCAAACTGGGAAAACCCTTTTCTTTATGGATCTGGTGTCAAAATAAGAAAGATATATAGCAAAAGATGGTGTATGCTGCAGCACTAAAATATAAATCTGACTTTACTGGCAAAAAAAATCCCATTTGCAGAGCCAGTACTAATGAGTATCCAAAGCCTGATATATCGTATTCCTCTGTGCCACAGAGCTGCACTGTTGTCCAAAAAACTATTAAAAATTATCTGTTGCATTACGATGAACACACATTGCAGTTTACTTTTATTCATTCCCAAATAGCATCTTGCTGACACAAACAACCAAATGTTGATTAATCTGCAGTTGAAAACAGTCCACCGTTTCGGTGGACACAGACATGACTTAATATGAGACTATATCTTTGAGAGCTATTTGAAAATAATGAACACCTCAGTGTACCTGTGGTTGAGCATAAACAGGGGAGGGAAGCTGAAAGGTTTCACGGGACTGAATGATGCATTGATTTTGGTCTTGTAATGGAGACCTGTTGAGAGTAACACAAATATTGACTGTTGCAGAGCTTATCCTTTGAAATTTTCTTTCATTCAACCAACAAAAATAGTCCAAGTACACGCTGGGGTGAGGCTGTCGCAGGAATACCTAAGAGTCAGTTTGAAATTCTTCATGCCTACAGATTACTACCTCAGGAACTCAGCCAGATGTCTTCAAACCTCACACTGAACAACAAAGCTCTTTAAGAACTAATGAACCATCACAAGTGTGAAAACAGCCTTGAAAGAAAACTGTTTCTAAAGCTTCTGTGCATTCATGCCACATAAAGCTGCATTTTACCATCATATGAAGATCCCAAGGTACTTGCTTGGTGCAGCAACTTTCCACCAACAATTCACAGTTTTCTTGAACTGTGGCCTCAAACTTGGCCCAGGTGCATGACAAAGGTCACATTGTATGAACCAAATGAACCACATCTTTTGCAAAAAGCAGCAATGTAATTCTGAGGTTCCCAAACCAAACCAGACCAGCTGCATCTCAAGATCCTGTCCATGAATGTCAAAATCAGGGTTAAAGACCAGGGGCAATCTTGGTGAACACATACTAAAAACATGCTTGACACTGTGGCAAAGATACAGATACAGCTCTCACTTTGGTTAGATGAGGACCTGATGGCTCATAACAATGGCCTTAGTAAACTAACTTGGCATACAGGGCTGCCTGAGGGGCACTTACAGGAAGTTTCCAAGGCCACAGAAAACTCAGACTAGATTGTCTGTACTCTCATAGTACTTGCAGCACCCATGCAGGAGCAGAGAGGTGGTTTGATTGAAAGAAGAAAAAATATGCTTCAGCAACAACACACGGATGCTGCTGTCTATAATTTCATTAACATCAACTTGCTGGATGTAGAGCCACATGCATGAAGAGGAGCGCTTCAACAAGGTGCAACAACCACCAACGCAGCGTCAGGTATCAAAGAGCTTTGTGTTATCACGGACAAACACACCCTGTGACCTTGCCTTTCTTCTTGCAGTGCTGCCATCAGCAGCCAATTAGAGAACATCTTAACAGAGACATCAAAAGGATGGGGAGAGAGAGAGGACATCAGTGGACTACATATGGAGGCAGCAGGTGTCCACACAATATGACTCTAAAGCACACGGGCCTCCACAACGCCTTATTAATTAATGACTACAATATACACAGCAGGACTTCAAACAGTTTCACTCACACAAAGTGAAAACACGAAGGTTAAAAAGGACAGCAGCACACTGGGTTTTATGTAAAGGTTCATTTTGTCTGAATGTTTTTGTTCACATTTTAGGGAAATGGATAACCTACCTTTAACTTTACAGCATTGATGCAGACTTCATTTTCTTTTTTACCAAATAGTAGGTTTAAGATGTTTGAATGTGTGGGCTCTACTAGTTATATGAGTTAAGTAGCAAGGCCAGGCTTTTTGAGGTTTTCAGAGGTTGAATATTGGCATTCTTGAAATATACTACACACATTCACAGGAAGAAGAAGTAGCAAGACCACAGGAAAGTTTCAACAATTCTACATCATACTGTACATATACAGTAGAATAGTTTTCTATAACTTGTAACAAAAACAAAAAACCACAACTATTAAATTTCAGCAATGTGTTGGACTCAAACAGAGGAACTGTTGCATTTTCACAGCAGCCACGACAAACTGAGAGCTAACAGCCAATGGGCCATTGTCTAACAGCGTTTTGTCTTGCCTTGTGCAGCCTTAAATATGTATGAAGCAACATGAGGTTCTCTAAGTGGCTTTCAGACCCGTTTAATCCTCTTGGAGAGTTTAGCCCAATGAGGGGTGAACAGGGGCCATTTTAAAGTGGAGTTAAATTGACAGAGAAGCATCCATTCATTTCCTTTGTAATTAAAAGAAAATCACAGAGGCCAAGAGAAGGACTGCCAAACAGACATGATGGACTGAAAGCAGAGAAATGCACTAAATGGTTTATTATTTAATGGATGTAACGGTTTAGACAGATCAGACACATGAGAGGTTAAGCTCTCAAACTGGCTGGCACAAGTTCACCATTATCAGAAGCTTAGAAATTTCCAGGCACTGCAGCTGGGAATGGGTGCTGGGGTTTAAAAAAAAAAAAAAAAATCTTTGTAAGTTGGTTGGAAAAGAGCCTCAGATGCAAATGATCAGATATGCCTAAGTGATATGATAAAATAAGTTTATTACAATCTTAATGGGAATATTGGCCTAAAGATATATGTACTTAAAATGGCAAAGGCAATGCTATGCAAAATTACATATAACATTTAGGTTCAATTAACTCGACTGGAGTCCATTGTTGTACGACATACAGGACTCAAATCTTTATATGTGTTACACAAAAACTCATGCATTACTCTGTATAGCTACTTCACGGACAAAGGAAACTGATTAAACACAGCTAAAGAAATTTCAAGCGCACACAGTTTTATGAAAGGATAACCTTTGTATAAATGAGTCAGTTTTCAAAGCCAAACAGTAGATTAATTATCCATTTTGTTCTAAAGACATTTACTCCTCTTCTTCCTCTTACTAATTAGTTTTTCTTGAAAACAGAGTTTCTGCCAGACAATTTCTCCTTACAATTTTGTCTATAACCAAGAGTTTGTGCATAAAATGTACGGTGACTTCTCCCTTAGGTTTGGATCTTTGCCACTTTTCCCACACCTGATTTCTAAGAAATCTGAGTTATGTATGGGAATCCACTCAGAGCCTGGTATTATTTCCCTTTCTTCCCCACCACTGTTTTCTTTTTATGTCCTCTGTCACTTTTCTTCATCCCGGTGAATCACTCCTGTGATTGATCTGTGCTTTAGTTCTTCACTCCTGCACAGAGGGAGATATAGGAGAACCAGCCTAAAACTCACAAATCTCAAAATAAGATGAAGTTATTTCTCAGGAGATGGAAAGCCTACCATGCTAATAATTTTACAGTTTAAACAATTAACAGGAGAAAATTTAAATGGTGCTCCTTACACAAGCCGCTTTTGGTTTACTTTAAAAAGTTACAGAAAGGAGTGGAACAAGAAAAGGATCCGCAAAAAACACAAATGCATTTCTAGTCAATTTAGTAATTATATACACTGCTCAAAATAATTAAAAAGGGGAGCACTGGATCATCACAGTATAGCACAAAGTTCAATTCAATTCAATTCAATTCAGTTCAATTTTATTTTATTTATATAGCGCCAAATCACAACAACAGTCGCCTCAAGGCGCTTTATATTTTAGGGTAGAGACCCTACAATATTAGACAGAAAACCCCAACAATCAGACGACCCCCTATGAGCAAGCACTTGGCAACAGTGGAAGGAAAAACTCCCTTTTAACAGGAAGAAACCTCTGGCAGAACCAGGCTCAGGGAGGGGCAGCCATCTGCCGCGACCGGTTGGGGATGAGGGGAAACAGAAGAGAGCAGAGGGAGACAGGACAAAAGACACACTATGGGAGAGAGACAGAGTTAATAATAGCTAATGATTAAATGCAAGTGGTGTATAAACACATGGACAGTGAAAGGCAGTAACTAAGGGATGGTTCAGGGTCACCTGATCCAGCCCTAACTATAAGATCTATCAAAACGGAAAGTTTTAAGCCTAATCTTAAAAGTAGAGAGGGTGTCTGTCTCCCGAATCCAAACTGGG
>VUQI01058175.1:0-16956 GCA_015106735.1 Paratilapia polleni
TCCCCCTTTAAAAAAAAAAAAAAAAAAAAAAAAAAAAAAAAAAAACTCACCCGTTTCGATTTTGTTAAGGCTTAAAATTAGGGGCGTGGCCTCTTTGACTGACAGGTGGATGTTGACACAGTCAGCTGTAGCTGTTAGCTGTCTGCTAGGCTTCACCTCAGCTAATTGGAGTCTCTGAACTGGGGATCTGGACCCTGTTTGTGCTGTTAGCCCCATTTTAAGGCAATTATCTGGTATGATGTATGGTTTGGAGATGATAGCACTGACAAAAAGAGAGGAGGCCAAGCTGGAGGTGGCAAAGTTGAAGATTTTTGTCTGAACCAGGATGGACAGTATTAGAAATGAGTATATCAGAGGAACAGCTTAGGTTGAGCGGTTTGGACATGTGCAGAGGAGGGATAGTGGATATATTGGATGTTGAAGATGGAGCTGCCAGGAAGGAGGAAAAGAGGAAGACCACAGAGAACATTCATAGATGTAGTGAAGGAGGACATGCAGAGGGTTGGTGTGACAGAAGAGGATGCTAGGGATAGGGTGAGATGGAGACAGATGATCTGCTGTGGTGACCCCTAAAGGGAGCAGCTGGAAGAAGAAGATCTGATAAATAATATGGCTTGCTGTGATGTTAATTATTAATTTAATCTTTAAAGGTACTTTTCTCCTTTTATTTAAAAAGAGGTTAAAATCTTCCAAAATTACGCAAATCTTACCCACAGAATGTGAACAACCAACAAAAACATGATTTTATGTCCAAAATAGCTATGTATAGTATTGCAGCGGTAACAACTAGAGTCAGACCGATATATAGGCTGATATTATCTATTTGTTGATATATTAGTATAATGCCCAATGAATGAAAATTAAAAAGGTAAAGAAGAGACGAGAGAAACACCCTTCAACCATGTTATGAGGGTTGTTGTTGCATAGTTTGTCCACCAGATGGCACTGTGCAACTTCCCTGTTGGCAACATGTGTTTGGAATGCCATAAACACAACCAGCTGATCTGAGCAGAGCATAAATGGGTAATACACAACTTTTGACATTAAAACAGAATTATTTTTAAACTGCATTCATATTCTCTTAGTAAGAACTCATAATTAACTACACATAACAAATGTTGGGGAAATCTGTTCATGTTTCATATGTCTGAAAGAGAAAAATATTGGCTGATATATCAGATTTTAAAATTACCAAATATCGGTATCAGTCTTAAAAATCCTATATTGGTTGAGCTCCAACAACAACTGAAGTTGTCGGGCTGTAGTCTTGCCAAAACACTTTGAACAGTCAGTGTAACATCCAGGGTAGTGTTAGCTCAAGATTTACACAGAATTCATCTTGCTATCATACTTAGCTGACTGATTTTGGTAGCTGGGAGAGTTCAGACTGTGCAGTTTTTTTTTTGTTTTTTTTAATGAACTTAGAGACATTAGCTTAGTTAGAAGTCATCTTATGTATAGCAGTTAAGGGTGAACATCTACAATAAAAAGCTGCCCCTTTTTGTGGAAAATGTTCATAAAATTCTGCAGAGAATTTTTACAAAAAGAACCTTTAAAGCTCTAGCCTCTGATTTAAAATCAGGTTTAAAAGAGTAAAAAATGATCACGTGAGCTTCTTACTTCTGCTCTTGGTTGTTATTTTATTAAATAACTTGTGAAGGCTTGGGTTAAGTGCTAAATATGAATTTAAAGCTGGGTTCCTGCAGTACACTGCTGCAAAAAAATCCCCTGTCATTGTTTTTAACAAAGTTAAGGTACAGTCGTACTTCATGAGTGCTGAAACCCGTCTTTCATCTTCCTCACCCAGTTATCTTCATCAATAAATGAAGGTGCCGCTAATGCACCATCTTTGCGAGTCTCATCTCCACCTCTCCACCTCTTGTTCAGGGCCTGGTTGGATTTCATAGCCCGGGGCTATTTTCTCTCCCACTTCACATCTCTGAGAGAAGAAGGAATTCCAGTGGCAGAAGCAATCACAAGCTCCAGATCAAACGTATCCTCGGCTGAATTCCCTGACAGACTAAAATCATTTGTTCCTCTCGCTAACGCTCAGCACTGCGTCCCCGGCATCGCTCGCTCCTCTCAGCTGGTTTGTTTTATGTGGTTTCAGCAGCAGAGTCCTCTGGGCCGCTCTGTCAGAGCCAATATTGGAGTACACACAGGCTAACTGCAGCAGCAGCCACCGCTCTGCACACGTCTAGCCCTTTCCCCTCCTGTTAGCGTCCTTTTTCATCAGCTTGTGAGTGAGGATTTACATTATGTCAAGTCTGCTCTCGCTGGCGAGGCAAGACTAGGTCAGGGGAAGTTATTTCAAAGCCGCCTTGAAAGAGGTCGTCTTAAGAATGTGTGGCGCCTCAGACTGACATTCAACAAGAAAGGAGTGAGGAAAGTGCGTTGTCGGCACAGGGTGCAGGAACGTGGCTTCAAAGACAAAAGTTTTGTTGTTGAATTATTGAAGCGATCAACACTCCTCCTCCCGCGATCAAGGGGCGGACTGATGAATAATAATATTTACTCAGCCACAGCGAGGACCAGGAGTCGACAGAACCTGGAGGAAAACAGGCTGAGTTTACATTTTTTTGATTTACATGGAGGAGGGCTTTATGTTTTTGGACTAGGCTCATTACCAGAGCAGAAGTTGTTAACATGAAGGTGTTGAAGGTCTTGTAGAATGAAATTCATAGTTTATTTTGCTGCTACAGACCTTGAAAGGTGATAGATTCAAGGAAAAGCCTGACCCTGAACCCTTGACTTCCACATTTTCTGCCATGATTTGGGTTTTGGGATGATGGTGCCTTCATCCATAGGACTAGAGGGCTCACTTGTTTTAGAAGGACATAAATAATAAAACTGATATGCTGTGGCTGTCACAGTTATCAGATCTCAACCCAACTGAGCACCTACGGCAGATTTAGGACTCTACCACCATTGTTAAAACACCAAATGAGGGTATATCTGTTGGAATAATAGTGTTTATCCCTCCAGTAAAGTTGGACATTTTAACATGTTAGTCTATGGGGATTGACTCACTTTTGGAGCCAGTCTCAAGTGGACATTAGAGAAACTGCAGCAACCTCCATTTTTCAGCCATGGAGGTTGCTGCTTGGTTAGGACATTATCCAAAGTTGCCTTTTGGAGTGCAAGCACTTGCTTGCTGTGAAAGCACCGGACTATATGCACCTTGCTTTATCTCACAAGGGTGTGAGGCACATTGTATGTCTTTGTTCCAGGGAACCGGGAGGTTAAGGCCAATCTGTCTCTATTGGATGTTTGCGTAGTGATAATGTCTGGAAAAGTTCAGAACTGCAGTGCGAAACTGCTTTAGAGAGCATCCTGCAAATAAAAGGACACAAATTATAGGAAGAACCACTATAAAGCATCTTAAACGCTGCAGCCCTGAACATTTCCAGAGATGACCTGACACAGGTGCATGTGAGAACACAAATTTCCAAAGCAGTCGGATCGGACATTAGCCTCTCTTGTTTGTCAGATTGACAATGTGATAATAGTACAGGTATTAGTCCAGTAGTACACTCACCGCTATTGATAATGTGTGCTGCACCCTGCACGTTACCCAGGCGGCTCCCTCACCTAAACTACACAGAGTAATTCCAGTAGTGAGAAAAGGCTGCATGCTACATGAAAGAAAGGTCAACTTCAAGTTTAACTCAGGTACACTTTGATCTGGATACAACCCTTTAGTATCTTTTCTAACTGTCATTGTCCTCAGAGGTTTGTTCAGATGGCTTTTGGCAGTCATGTTTATGAGAATAAAAGTGTGACATTGTGTAGCTCTGCAAAACCTCACAGGAAGCAGGTCAGGGTCTCTAAAGCAGACCTATTCTACTTCTTATTTTCTGTCATACATATCCTGTTCTAATGATGGATGTTCATATTGAACATGGTCAAGGTTTCAGATAATAAGGTCAGTGTATGTACAGCTTTATGGATCTTTATGATGTCACAGAGAGTGGATATTCCTAATATGGCCATTTTGGACACACTCTCCAGCCACCTACTTTCCAAACCTTCTGGTGGGCTTAGTACAGTTCAAGAATAAACATATGGAGCTGGAAATGAGCAGAATAGGTCCACTTTAATCATTAAAACTAACTAAGTAGCTGTTTTAACTCATAGCATGGTGTTTCCTGAGCCATACCCAAATAGTTTTTCTATACAGATATGAAGAAATGTATAGAGATCTCAGATTTTTCTGATTCTTTTGTGGATGATCTGGGCTGGAAGGACAACACAAACAACATGCATTTTAAAAAAATCAAAGTCAATACTGTATTTCTTAGAAATGTACAAATGATATTTACATATACCGAGCACAACAAACTGTTTTCAACAGTGTACAAAAGGAGGAAGCTCGATTCTCTCCTCTGAAGTCTTCTGCTCTTTTCTCTGCAAGAGCACGGCCGAGTTATCAATAATTCCAGTCACAAATCAAGTCTCTGATGCCTGACACTGAGACGTCACAGTTAATCTCAGCAGCAATCAAATGATGGCTCACTGAGGAAAGTGACTGTAAACTTGATGATAGATGGAAAAAAAGGGTAAACTGTTTTCTCCTTGACAGAAAATAAAGTTGAGCTCAAGTAATTTACAGTGTGAAAGATTTTAAACGAGTACACACATAATTACCTGGTTGCATTTGCACATTTTTAAATATAATCATATGCACAACATGTGTATGTTGTATCTGAGGCAGGCACTTAGTAAACTGATCTTACTGCAGACCTGTACAACAACTGAACAAACTCTCTTGTTCATTATATTTACTACCTAAGGCAAAAAAAACAAAATATGGCTTTTCAAAAGGATAGAAAACTGCCATTTTAAATAATTCATAAACAAGACTGTACAAGGAAACATCAAGCAGTCTCTGCAGAGGCTTTCAGCTCACAATCACATCAATTCCAAGTCCGGGATTGAAGGTTTATTGTGCATCAGGGGTTCAAAACATCTGCAGACAGTTTGTGGCTAAGACATCAAGTTGAGGAACTTGCTCTCCTCTGCCAGAGCAGTAAGCAGTGAGCTCATGTCCCCGATGGCCATGTTTCCTGTCCCTGCAGGCACTGAGGGCAACGTGACCGAGTTCCTGGGTGTTGTGAGGCGAGAGGAGCTCTGGGACAAACTCTGGAGCAGACCTGGACTCAGTGTTCCAGACATGAGGCTGGAGTGATCCCCATCGTCCAGCATGCTATCAAAGTCTATCTGTGCCTGCTCCAGTGCTGCAGTACAGTCACTGGTTCTTGGCATTTGATTGACACTTGAATGGGTAGATGCCACCACGTGGTGGCTCATGTTCCCATTGGGCTCATATACTTGAATCTGCCCTGTGTAGTACAAGGCATTGTCATCAGAGCTATTGCTGCAGGGAAGTCCTAAAACTCCAGCAGTGGATAAGTCGGGGTTAGCATTAGCAGGCTGTCCCATTTGTTGCATCACCTTTGGGCCTGAAGGGTGCCTGTTAAGAGATCTTGTTTCGTTTGGTGGTCTTGGCTGAAAACGGTTCTGATTTCCAACTTGTAAGAGATTCTGGGAGTTCATATTACATATTGATGTCTCACAGTCCTCAGTTTTTACCTGCACAGGCTGAAGTCCACCATCAGCAAAGTGCAGACCAAAGGTCTCCATGTCCACTGGCTCCTGTTTGCAATTGCTCCCACTGATGGTGTTACCAGAAGGCAGATAGGTGGTGTTACCATTCCTGTCGTGGGCCCCAGTGGCTTCGTTGAACAAGGCTTTATTAAGATTTGACGGCTGCTGGAATCCCTGTTGCTGGAGGCGGTTTGCTCCTGGTTCACAGTTCAGCTGAATGCACCTTTGCTGCATTGTAAGGTTCTGATTCATCTGCTGGTTGGAGCTGAAATGGTGGCTAAGAGATCCAAAGTTCTGGTTTTGCTGGAGGACAGCCAGGTTCCCTCTGACCTGTAGTCTGGAGTAGTACTGGGAAGCATCCATGAGTCCCGAAGAGGATGGAACACTGGACGGTAAAGGTGGACACATCTGTTGCTGTTGTCCTGGACTCTTGCTCGAAATGGGTAAAACCTGCGAAGGCAGAGTCATGACAGCCATCCTTCTCTGGCAGTACTGCTGCTGCTGGAGAGCCGGGGATCCTTGGAAATCTTCATTGGTCTTGTGTCCATTGTCAGGGATATGACTTGTTGTCTCCATGCTAGTGTTCTCTGAAATGCTAGGTGGTTGCAGGCTGTAAGGGTAGCGGTGGAGACCTCCATCTGGTCGAAGGCAGTCTTGCTGAGATAAACGCAGACAATCTGCTGCAGGAGGTGGACGGGGCTGCATTGTCACCCCTCCACTTAGCGTGCCCATGCTGTTGTAGCGGTGCATCTGTGGCTGGTTGAGAGAATCTATGGCGACCTGTCTCACAGGGTCACTGGCTCGACGGGGGATGTTAGACGGGACCTCGTGGGGCATCAAACTCCGTGTGGCATAACTGCTGTACTGTCTAAAAGGCCGGCCTTTGTTGGTGGAGGGTTTTTGGGAGTCCTCATACAGGGCCTGGTGGGACTTCAGACACATTTGGTCCATGTATGGAAGAGGTGTAGGTGGTGCCCCCCCAGTGGCAGCTGCGTATTTTGCCTTGAGATGGTAGTGCTGGGCTGGGGTCAAGCTGAGAGGGCTGGGAAGGCCCATTCCTCCGCACCCTCCTGCTCCTCCGCTGCTCCCCCCACACTGGCTGGCCTGACTAGAGCGCCGTGAGATGTCGGCAGAGATGGGGTCATAGGAGTCCGCAGAGCTGATGTTGCTGGGGCGATTGGCACCAAACTGTGAGGCCTGGCTGGAGCGCCGACTGGAGAAACAAGGGGAGATGCCTGAGGAGCGGCGGCTGAGGGTGTAGACTGAGCTCAGGGTGCTGGAAGTGCTGTCACGTCGTTCGGAGAGGTTTTCCAGCAGAGTCGTTTTACCAGAGCTTAGTTCACCCAAGCCGGAGCCAGGGAAGGACGCCGGACCACCACCTATATTTTGGCTCTCCAGAAGGGACCCTGTGAACGAACACACGAGAATGTGAAACTTTGGGTCTCTCACCAACCGTGTAGCACTTTGGAGCTTTTTAGCAGGTGCTTTTAGCAGAACCAATAAACCCAATGAGCAGAAAGACAAAGGTAGGAACTAGCTGGTGGACAGGGTCAGTGTTTCCCATTGAATCAGATTGTATTTGAGGGGGCAGTGGGTGTATGTGTTTGATGCACTCCCAGTAAAGTACCATATTTACTTGGTAACAATAAACAATGGATCAATATTCAGCTGCCTCTCCAGTCACTTTCTCATCATACTCCACTGTTTGATGGAAGTCCTTGTTCTGCTGTAGCCTCGGTGAGCTCAATGTAGCAACATGAACCAGTCCTCTATCTGCTGCAGATTCTTGTATGACTGGTTGTACAGCTAGCAATGTGCTATCTGGAGTAGAACGGAGACTACCTTCGAGATACTCACTGGAGAAGCGCCTGCAACAGTGACCTGGTCAGTTTCCTGCTGCTACCTGGTTAGCAGCAGCTGAACTTTCAAAATAAGAGTGAGGAGATTGTTTGTTAGTAAATTTATCATGGATGGGGTTGTTCTCTTGGACCATCCATCCATTTTCTACAGCTTATCCAGATCTGGGTGGCGATCCCTGGGTCTGTCTTGGGGTCTTGTCCTGGTTGGACATACCTGAAACACCTCAGGTGTCCAGTCCGATGCCTGAATCACCTGAACTGCCTCCCTTGAGTCTGGAGGAGTAGCGTCTCTATTTTGACCTCCTCCTAAATGACAGAGCTCATCACCTCTAAGGCTGAGCCCAGACAACCTTCAGAGGAATCTCATTTCTGCAACTTGTATCCATGATCTTATTGTTTCTACCCACAGCTCGTGGTTATAGGTGAGGGTACAAACGAAGGTTGATCTAGTAAATTCATAGTTTCACTTTCACGCTCAGTTCCCTTGCACGATTAAATGTGGGCGTCCTGCCCAAGTGAAGTTTACTTATGTGTGGGAAACACTGGAGTGAGGCATCCAACAGCTAAATAGTTAGTTCTTGGAAACCAAATCAGGGCTAAAGTGTAGCTATTGAAAAGTTACTATATTTCTAATGGAAGGTATGTGTGAAGTGAAGTGTGAACTGTCAAAACAGCTTTAATCTAGCCTTTCTATCGACTCACCACTTGCTGGTATAGGTGGCAGCTTGGTGCAGAGGACCGGGGGTGGTGTTGGGATGTTGGCCCACCGACAGGAGTCCCTCACTGTCTTCAGCTTCTCCTTCTTGAGATGCTCCAGGCGCTGGCTGATGCTGAGCTGCTTTCTGAAGTGGAGACCCACTGCTGCGACCCCACCAGTGGAATCTTCAAAGCCCAAGGACTCCACAAACGGCAGGTCGTCCAGGGTGCTGAGGTCCCCCAGGCTCCCCCCACTGTGCGCCGCCATTTCTACTCCACTGTCATTGTTGGTGGCACTGCCAAGTGGTGATGGTTCGCTGCTACATGATGACTGACCGCCAGGGCTGGACTGATACATCTATGACGAAAAATGCAAGAGGAAAGAGAGGGGGAAGAGATTAAAAAAAAAAAAAAATAGCATGAGCTTAACAGAAAGAGACACAACTGTTTGTCCTAAAAACAGTTTTTCTGTAGCAGAACAAAAGTGGGACAGTGGTTAACATGGCATGAAAAACAGTGAATCATTGAGTCTTTTATCCTCCCCCAGCTTAATTGTAAATAATGAGTGTGTTTTTTTGGGATGGGGGTGAAGAGGTGGGGGTGCACCACAGATTACAGACTGTCTTAGTCTGTCTGTGAATTAGAAATGGGCAGGATGAAAGGCAACTTGAGCCCGAGCCAGAGCGCCGGGCCAATCATCACGACATGTGATCACGTTTCCCTCTCCAAAAACTCAACTGTGAGGGTGGAGGCTGCTCGAGCATTTAGGTGAAACTTGCTGTTCTCTTACCTTCACAACTCTATCTTCTAATGTTATTTTTGTTTACTTCAAATACAAGTTAGGAGAGGGTTCAGCATAATGAAAAACCTCTCCAATAGGACCAAGGACCATAATGATTACATGGTGTGTATCCACTGCCTGGCCTGTTTCCTTGCAGTCTCTAATATATTCGCTGCTAAAAAGCTGTCTTGATCACAGCTTGCTGGTTGGCTCAGTTTGCACAACCAATTCCCAGTGTTTGAATATTCATCCAGGAGTGACTTTTATCATGGTCAGGCTCTGTGATGGGTGTTTGATAGGTCTCCGCTGTGAGTTTACAGTGCCTGTGTAATGGAAAAATATACACTGTAGAATCATTACAAGATAACAACGTCACATATAGATAACTTCCTGCTTGTTTCTGATGGCTAATATCTCAGAAACCAACTGGATTCCCCCCAAAAAATAAGGAAATTTGCTTAAATAAAACATCAGACTTACTTTCAGAAGATTGCACAGTGGTGTTGTTTTTAATCTTCTAGCCTGAAAATTAAATTCCCTCTTAACTTTTGTCGCCTTAAATGACAGTTACCCACATTCGAGCAGAACCAAGTAACACTTGTCAGATCATAATCAAGGGGCCACCTCCAGGCCTGAGGTGAGGCCTGTCTACTAGGTTTCACCTCAGCAAAATGTTGTCACTGAATTGGACCTCTTTTGGAGCATTTTTAATGCAATTATCTGACAAATATGGCTTGCTGGCAATATGTCCAGGAAGTCTGTGTTCCAATATTGGTGAGTAAAATTCTAGAATTTTGTTTGGATGGTGGCTTCATCCACCTTTGTATATATAGTCTATGGCAGTGGTGTCAAGTATGTGGCAGGCTAAAGGGTCCAATCCAGCTCAATGGGATCATTGTGTGTTTTACAGATGGCTGTACACACTCACTGTTGCACCTCTTTCCCGACCGTTTTCAGCTAATAGCTGTTTGGGAATCACCTTGTTGGTGCAAAAAATACTATTTTATGCCTGTCAAACTGTGTTATCTTTGGCATTTTTCATAGATTCAACTAAGGAAATGGGAATTAATTGTGTATTTTTGAAACAGGCTGCTAGTAACAAAAGATACAATTTAAAATTAGTTCATTGCTAAGTTGTCTGTTATGTGTAGACACAACACTGGTTCATCTCTTGAGTTAGGTGCCTTTTTTATGCTTCAGTGATTCATAGGTCAGTGTTAAGTAGCTTAACAAACAAAAAAACATTCCTCTGAAAATGGTCAGATACAAGGACTGGACTGAGAATGAGTGAAAAACCAGCCAATGTCCAAAGAAAAACTTTGAAAGACCTTCAGAAAGCCTGGAGAACTATTGCTCAAGAGCACTTTAAAAAAATACAAGAAAGTCTGACTCCTTGGAAGACTTTTACACAGTACTGTATGCCTTTACAATAAAAGGATTTGTTTTGGACTTTGGAACCCCTGTTCTATGGTTATAATGTTATTTTGGAAATGAATCCATATGATGGTATGACGGTAAATGGTAAAGGAAGCGGAAAGATGGTGAAAATGGTATTAAATGGTGGAAGATCATTACAAGCCATAGGTGAGCTCACCTTAGTAAGGTCTGTCCATAAGGAAAGTCAGAAAAGAGAGAGAGAAATGAAAACAGTGAAGCAGGAAGTTGAAGAGCGGTTAGAATAAAGAGTTTCTTTATAAAAAAGAAAATTTTATAGAGCTGCTGTTAGAATAAAAAGCTGTGACAAACTTTTCAGTGTTTATCATCAGAAAACTGCTCATTTTTAGTGGCCTTACCACAGAGTTTTCCGTCTTGATGGATTTGACTTGCAGGTAGTCCTCCACACCTCTGGAGGAGCTGTTGTCTGACATCTTGTCCTCCCTCTGGATTCGCTCTCTGGGACCTGTCTCGTTCTCGCCATTCTCCCGGGGCGCCGGCGGCCTGGGTGGCAGGTCGCTGCGCTGCTTTTTGGTGACGTGGGCCTCGGGGCCGTGTACCGTCTTCACGTGTTTCCTGAGCGAGCTGGGATCTGTGTAGCGCTTGGTGCAGCCGGGGATCTTGCATACGTACGGTTTCTGTCGGTACAAAGGACAAAACAGACAATGGACAGTTACACAAAAACAATTTAAACTCATGCCAAAATGAAAAATGAAGTACCAAAAACTGCAGTTCCATACGGTTTCATATGGGCCTTTTGTTCACCGTTAAGGTGTGTAGAAAGCTGTGAATCCAGTAGATGTGCAGCTGCCATCAACAACTGTTATCACTAAACCTTTAATGAGTAAATCAGAAGAAGTAATCAGTAACAGGAGCATCTCACACTGCAGTCAGAAGCATTCTGCTGTTTGACCCTGTAAGGATGCAGGTTTTAACGTCTCCTTCATTGCTCCAGAGCGGTTTTTATTGAGTTGTATCTGTGCTGCATGTGAGCAGCTCAGTGTGTTCGTGGGCTGTTACAGTGATGCTGAATTCCCACTCTGCAGCCCCAACTGAGTGCTCTGAAGCACTTCCAGGACTCATTTTCTGTTCCTGCAGGTGGTCCCACTCGGCAAGAGCGGCGAGCATGATTCGCCCTAATGCATTGTGGGCCGTGGAGCTCATTATGCCTCCGCCTCATTATTTACTCCCAAAAGGCTGCAGACGTGCACAGGGGGGGACACAAACACCTGTACAGACACAAAGGAGCAAACCCGCTGCCCAACATGAAGCCTCCAGCTCACCTGAGGCAGACGTGAACTCCTGTCACTACCTGCAGCTTCACATCTCCTCTACTTCAATCACAGCGCTCTGAGAGAATTTCTTATGCAGCTCCATAAGGGAGTCTGTGTGAAGTTTCAGTGAGTGGAGGAGTCTTTTGTACCTCGTTGGAGTGCGTCCGGTTCTGGTGTTTGGCCCGGTCAGAGGCGTTTGAGAAGGCTTTGTTGCATCCTTCATGCTCGCAGACGTACGGCTTCTCGCCGGTGTGCGAGCGCAGGTGGGTTTTCAGATTCTCCAGACGGGAGTAAGCCTTAGAGCAGCCCTCGAACTGCAGAGGAAAACAGGAACTGTTACAGCGATTCTAGTAAAAATAAGTCATTAAATGGCAGCAATGAACCATCTGGAGTATAGATAGGAAACTTTTTATCCTGATGAATGGAAATAGGCTGACAATGCCAAGAAAAGATCAAAGTCTCTATAGCTGACATCCTAAAGTTTGTGTTGCACTTCAAAAGTAAATATTCATTTCTAATTATGTATGTAAGGAGGTACTTCAGATCTAAAATGATATACCGAGACTGGCACCATGAAAAAGAAGGAAAGAGGACCCAGGAGACCAGAATAAAGCAACTGGTTAAAGCAAAATATTCAAGCAATGGGGAGGAAAAGAGTCAAAGTCCAAAACAAACAAATAAATCAATAAAAAGGACAAAAGGTCACACATGAAGAAACCACTAAAAACACAATAAAAAACTATGGAAACACGAGGAATATTAAAAAGGACATAAAACATAAAGAAGACAAACAAAGACAGAAAACCTGACTATGGAAAGAACAAGATAATCTGGTAATGAACATTCTGATTGGTTAATCGAACACTTCCTAGTGAGTGCGCACAAAGGCAGGAAGTGAATCAAGTTACGAAATAAAAGACTCAAAATCAAGACAAATCTGATATGTTGCCATAATTTGTTGCAGGTTGTTGCAAAGGGAAAGCAGAAAAACTGAAGGTTAATATTTTTTTGGACACCAGTTCTTTGGCTATGTGTTTATTTTGGTGATACATGTAGCCAGTTGCATTAAAAAAAAATGCACCATGTTACCGAACAGATGCTTATATTGAAGATAATTGTTGTAGTTTGTAATAAGTGGTCCTTTTCTTGAGGCTACCAGTAAAGATGTTAATTCATTTGTGACATTTCTGAACAAAAATGAACTAATAAATAATGATGATGTTAAGCATTTAAATTGTTGTTTTTGTAAAGAAAAGCACACACAAAATGATGAATGTTTAATGTGTGTTTGTGTTTTTAAAAAAATCCAGATGTGTACACATGTGCAGTTGCTGGTGTTTAGAGAGCGCGAGCTGCTGCCCTCCCGGGGCCCGTGGGGGGCCTGTCGGGGGCGCTGAGGCCATCCGTTACCCACCGTGCACTTGTGTGGTTTCTCCCCTGTGTGTCGGCGCATGTGAACCACCAGCATGTACTGAGCTTTGAAGGGCTTCTGCTCCCGCGAACAGTCCTCCCAGCGGCACACGAACTCCTTCTTCTCTCCGTGGATGTGGTCGTTATTGATGTGCTGTGGGACACACACACGCAGAGAAATGAGAGGTTTTCTGGGGAGAGCTGTCCACTAACAGGCTCTCATGTTGTTCCCGGCTTTATGTTTCTGTAGAAATCCATCTTATCAGCGGAAATCTCAGAGGAAGGCTGCAGCAGAGGAAAGTCTAATTAGGAACTGTAACAGTGGAGATGAACGTCAGCTTCATAAGAGTGAAATCAAACAATGTAGAAATAATTTTCATCATCATTTCAGTCATTAAGTTGCAAAAATATAGAGCACCTAAAGTCCCGTAATGTGAATTTTATTATATTGTGCAAAATATTTGATAAAATTAATATTTTTCCCTCTTTTGTGTCTTTATAAACCAAAAAAACTCCTCCTGCTTTAACAGACTGAGAAAAATGGTCGTCTGCTAATTGGAAGGTTGGTAGTTCGATTCCTGGCTCCTCCAGTTTGCATGCTGAAGTACCCTTGGGAAAGGAAGTGAACCCCAAGTTTTCCCCATCCATCCATCAGAGTGTGAGTGTATATGAACATTAGGTAAGGTGCTTAGGCCCAGAATAAGAGTGCTCTATGAATGTCTGTGATTTGGTGAATGAGGCTTGTAGTAAAAAATGCTTTGGGTGCTCAGTCAGAGTAAAAAAGGTGTTATATAAGTACCGGTCCATTCACCATTTGAGTTTGATCCATTTGCATAAACACAGGTAGGACTCAAAGTGGCCTGCAGAGCTTTATAGTTTTTCTGTTTCAAAGTAGGCCCAAAGATGCTAACAGATATTTTTTTCCCTCCATTTAATTCTTCTGTTTTGTTAGTAATAAAGCAAATCATTTTAGTTCTATAATTTCATAGATTATTTCATAGTATTATTGTGGTGAAAATCCAAAGTTAAAGTACCAAGTAGCTCACTGCAGAGTAGCCCCATGTGGATTTATTCATTTACATGTATTAGTACTGATGATAGATGAATTTATACTTAATGGGCTTCACTATAACACTTAAATATATTCTGAGGCTCCATACAGATAATTTTTTGGTCATAAATTGCTCAAAAATAGCATTTATGACAATAAAGGTGGCTGAGCCCTGATATAGAGAGTATAAAGGTTTGTTGTTGCTTTCGTAGCCTATGTAGAAATGTCTTAAACCCATCTTCTTTCTAACACAGGGGGCGACTCCTCTGTTTGCAAAAAGACTTATGGTTGTGTAGATGTGTACAGGAAAACAGCCCTCGGCTCCCTCGCTTTGTGAGCTCTGTAAACACTTTCCTGATGAGTTTATGGGCTCTGACACTAATATCAGGTCTTATTGAATAAAACGGGGAGTTCATTTTGTAAATCGTGGTCTTAATTACGATCTAAAAGGAGAATAAAGCTAAAGACCCACCACTCACTTGTCATGTCTGGTTTCAAAAAGCCAAGATGGCTTGTGGGGGTTTTTTGGACATTTTTGAGCATAATTTAACTGCATTACATTGAAGAGAAAGTGGACATTTGTACAGCTGATATCTCCAAAACTGGACATCTCACACCAAAACAATCTATAATTTGATTTTGGGGTGAAGAAATGCTTTCTTTCTGACACTTAGGGTACAGTTAGATTAGCTTAGCATAAAGACTGGCTGAAAATGGACCTGCCAACACTAAAGTTTACCAGTTAGTGAGCTGTATTTAATTTGATGCATTGGTATTGGAAAAAACAGATTTCAGTTACTCGTTTGTACCTGACTGTACTGATTTCTTTAGCCAGCTTCCTCAGAGAAATCTTGGCAAACATAAATGGCCACAGGGTTAATATTAATGGTTTTAGGGTGAGTCACCTGCTGTAACAGCACCTCTGTACAGTGTCTTTATACGCAGATGCAGTCTGTGAGCACAGGTTTTGATCATGTTCCCAATCAATGGAAAAATTACTCCTTACATGTTTACCCTTGAATCTAAAGAAAAAAACGAGTGGAGCTCTGCCAGGGAGAGGATAGGATTTAATGGGAATTTACGGGAAACGTGGTCTTGATTTGTAGAAAACAAGGGCATTGCAGGACTTCGGCTGACAATTACCTCGACCACAAACTCATTTGTTTACAGGCCTGGGATCAAAGCATCAGAATTATGTTGAATCTGTAGCTCTGATGTTTGAAAATGCCACACATTGCAGATTTAAAAGTCTGTAAACAGTCACAGAGCTGGTTTATGTGAGACTTTCCTCAGATGGACAGAAGAATCTGAGTTTAATGAATGATGGACAGCAGCCTCCCAACCCTCCAGGATCCTCACTAATCCCCCTCACCCCGCCGCCTCTTTTCTCTCTCTGCTTCACTGGAAGTGAGGAATGCCTAAAACCCTTTCAGCCAAGATCCTGCTTGTTGTGATGGGAAAAAATGAAAGCAATGATGGTTTTGGAGATCGCACCATCAGCCAGAGGAAAACTCAAAACAAGCATGTAGAAGAAGCGAATGAACGCAGAGAGTTCAGAGGGTGTTTTCAGTGTCTAGGTATCTCAGGTGGATGATCTGAGAGCTCATTCTTGACCTTAGGAAGAGAAAGGTCCTCTATTCAACTTTTTTATGAATTATATGCTTTTTATTGCTTTATTATTACTTTATTTATTTAAAGTTTAGGCTTCAAAATGTGGAGTTCAAATAGGAGATATCAGTATTACAGATACTGCAAATCAAATGCACTTGACTAACTGATCATCAGCTGTGGATGTCGCAGCAAGTGGATGTCGCAGCAAACTCACCCCAAGATCAGACCGTGCAATGCTCAGAGGAACTACAAAAAAACCCAAGAGCTACATCTCAGACTCTACAGGCCTCAGTTAGCATGTTAAAGTTCATCTATCCATCCATCCATTTTCTTCCGCTTATCCTATTCAGGGTCGTGGGTGAGGGCTGGAGCCTATCCCAGCTGTCATAGGGCGAGGGGCGGGGTACACCCTGGACAGGTCACCAGTCTGTCGCAGGGCTAACACAGAGAGACAGACAACCATTCATGCTCACATTCACACCTACAGCCAATTTAGAATTACCAATTAACCTAATCCCACTAACTGCATGTCTTTGGATTGTGGGAGGAAGCCGGAGTACCTGGAGAGAACCCACGCAGGCACGGGGAGAATATGCAAACTCAACACAGAAAGGCCCTGGCCAGATGGTGGATTCAAACTCAGGACCTTCTTGCTGTGAGGCAACAGTGCTAACCACCGCACCACCGTGCTGCCCTTTAAAAAAATAAATAAAAACATTAAAACATATTAAGTTAAGATGTGAGATGAAACCCCCATCCTTTTGTGGAAAAAATATTGCATTCTTTATCTGAGTCCAGAAAAAATGTCTCTAATAGCTTACGGTAAGTGCCTTTAAGAATCCCTTCACAGACCTACGACATCCCCACAGACAGCTGCATAAATAAAGGGAGAAATCAAATTAGCCAAGAGTTCTATTCACACACACTCAACATTCACAGTTTGCTTTTAAAAAAATGTGAGACTTGCCTTTTTATTGAATTTGTTTGCTTAATCGTGAGCAATGATTTTAAAAGTTGAGATATTGTTACATAGAATTCTGATATCTCCCTTCTCACGTAACGTGAATACAGCTTCAGGCTCCTCCCAAACCAGATATAAAACCGGATTGCTTTAGAGTATTTTTTAATATCTCAGTCTCTCAGGGAAAGCATTTTTGCTTGTCCTTGTAGTCTGGTATACAGTCTACTGATAGTTAAATAAAAGAGTCACCTTATAGGCATAACTCAGGTTTA
>VUQI01058177.1:0-30363 GCA_015106735.1 Paratilapia polleni
GAAACCTCCGGCAGAACCAGGCTCAGGGAGGGGCAGCCATCTGCCGCGACCGGTTGGGGATGAGGGGAAACAGAAGAGAGCAGAGGGAGACAGGACAAAAAGGCACACCTATAGGAGAGAGACAGAGTTAATAATAGCTAATGACTAAATGCAAATGGTGTATAAAACACATGGAGAGTGAAAAGAAGTGAGGAAGAGGAAGTGCTCAGTGCATCATGGGAAGTCCCCAGCAGCCTAGGCCTATTGCAGCATAACTAAGGGATGGTTCAGGGTTACCTGATCCAGCCCTAACTATAAACTCTATCAAAAAGGAACGTTTTAAGCCTAATCTTAAAAGTAGAGAGGGTAAATCTCTGTAAAGGGAAGAAGGCATCTTGTTCCATTTACTGAGATCAACAGCAGACTTTCAAAGTTAATAAGTATGTGAAAATGACTCGGCTCTGTAACGTGTTTAACAGCATCATGGACCGCAATTTCTACCTTCAGTCATTCAGTGTCACACACTGCAGAAAAACCCCGAGCAATGCGATTTACGCACATGGCACAGTCACAGTATCTTCACTGACACACAGACGGCCGTAAATAGTATTTTGTGTTCATCTATACATGTCAGCTGTTACACGCAGATTTCAGGTTTATATGGAGGAATAGTTTATAATAAAGCAGCTCTCCAGAAAAACCTTGTGCTCCACCTGAGTCTCAGTTCTCAGAACCACACAGTCCCCAGCCATTTCTATCAGAGGAGTTCACCCTTATATCATAAACATATTCACTTTTCTTCAGCATCCTCTCATTGCTTTCAGAGAGAAACACAAGCGTAAAGCCTGCGTTTACACTGTATTATTTTGTTAGTACATTACTCGCGCCGCTCAGCATTCTCCAACCACTGTTTTCCCTAGTGTGAATGTAGCCTTAGCCATGCGGTGGCCAGGGGACCTGGGTGCAGAGAAAAAGAAGAGAAAAAGAGACTGCAGTAACCCACTGGAAATATACAGCAGTGAGGACATTGACAGTCTTTTATGTTTGCCCAAGGAAACTAGCCTGAGCGTGACTGAAGCTTTAAGCCCTGTCACATCAAGAAATCACAGCACCTCAACTCTGCTACAAGTTTGCATTGTCCTATACGATCTACTGTGATTAGGTCATTTTTTTCCTCATTTGCTTTTTCTAAATTACTATTAATTCATCCAAAAGACAAGCATTTTCTACTGGGGTAAACAGAGTGATTAGATACTGTCACTTTGTTGGACAGTTTTTCTTCTTTCAAAGAAGTCTTCATTTTCGACTAACCTGCTCTGTGCAACGGATGAATTTAGACATATCAGAAGTATGACTATTTGGTTTATCTAAGCAACAGTCAAAGTTTATCTTTCTGAAACCTGCCCCAGCTCTTTGTGGCCAGCTTTCTGGGGCAGTAGTAACAAAGCAACAGCATTATAAAAAGCTTATATTACATAAGTCTAATCAAAATGTATTTCCAGTATCAGTTTAAATGACTCACCACAGATAACCTGTGTTGCTGTGATGAAGACTGGATTGGTGTGATTTGGCCACTGCATTTCAACGAAGGGGAAAGTGTGATAAGTGGCTTTTTAGTGTATCTTATTCAACAACTATCTGGCATTTTGGCTAAACAAATGTGTTGTGAAATGCCGGAAAGCCTCATTTTGTCCTGCATGTGGGCATTCCTATAATGATGTGACATCAAGTAAAGATTGCAGCCACAGTGGGAATTAGTCTGAGTTTTAGCAGTAATATAGATTTTTATTATATTTTATTCCTTGCACAACAAAGAGTAAAGAGTAAAGCTGTATACAGTAACAAAATATTTATTACTGTATACAGCACATAGGTAGGCTTTTTATGGTGGCTGGACTTGGCTGCTTGTTCTGATAACCTGTGATTCGTCAGCTTGTGTTTCCACAACTTAAAGCTAACTACTAGTAACTCTGGATAAAAGAAACACTGTGCGTTTACAAGCTTCAAAGTTGAACATCTTACAGCAGATGAATTAGGTACTGTAGAAAACAGCTAATGCAATTCCACAGATCATAGCCATTAAGTATTCATCCCTTATTTCCATCTCTTTTAAAAAGTGCCAGTGAAATATGTGGAGACAGCAGCTCACCCAGCTCAATTATTCAAAACACGCCAACTGCATTGTGGCTAACTGAGGTTGAACATGATTATGCACATATATTTCCTTTGTACTCTGCAATGCCTTCCTTCAATCATGATCAGCTTTGTTTTCTTTTTTTGTTTTTTTGTTTTTTTATTTTGGTACATGCATGCACAACTTAACTGTGGATGTTAAATGGGTCACGAAGACGGCTACAAAGACCTGATGTCCCCATTAGTTTGTACTAAGGCATATCATATATGCTTTTAATTTAATCCCTCTGGTGTTAGAGCTCTGGCATCGTTAAAGTTAAAAAAAAAATCATTCTAGGCCACAAGATAAACATGTTTTGGTGATATTTGTTTTATAGTCAAGGTCTTTAACTGCTTAAAAAAAAAAAATCCTGGTTGGTGAAATCGGGGAATATTTGATCTCCTTAATTAAGTTAACAAGGTCATTATTGTACTGCAAGTATGAAAAAATAAATGAATTAAACAGTTAAGATCATTAAAAATATATATTTGTGTCACAATGAAAGCCCACATTTTGTACTGAAAACTAGAATTCCTAAATTGTGTGTGGAAATTTAGTTTTGATTCCTGTATTTGCAAGTAAAAAAAACCCAACTTCAAATGTGTTATTATTACATTCATTTCAAAGTTGAGTAAGTAAATATTGTATTAAAAAAGCTGACCTAACCTAAATATCAAATGCAAATTGAAAATCTTGGTTTGAGAAAACTTGGGTTAGCAATTTGTACAGTGAGGACATCGCACATGTATCGATGTTAGTTTCCAAGACTGGGGACGATGTGTGCCATGAAATTCCAAAATTAATAATAGCTGCCAGTTTTGCCACCGATTTGATGTCATGACTCAAGACATTAAATAATTAATGACAAGTCAACGAGTTTATACATTTTATTTGTAATTGAGGATGACTTATACATTTGAAAGGATAAAAAAACAAACACATTTATTGGAGTTACCATCATTTTTTGCACGTTATTAATGTGAACAAAAGATGGTGGGATCATCATCTCACAGTATCACTTATCCCATTATGTACCTCAGTCCACGTTGGAGATGACAGCCCAGTCTAAAACTTTCCACAACAAGAGCATGATGGACAAGACATCAAATGTCTTCAAACACCCCAAAAGCAAAATGCTAAACCTTGTTTATATGCAGTGTCCAATGAATGATATATGAATATATGATTAGTAATGAAAAAATAAAGGAATATGTAGTGCAACAAACTATACCCTGCTTTTCATTTGACAAACTTGACAGCACTTTGTTTAAATGTCTCCTAATCAGTCGAGTAAACTCAAAAAGGCTTGGGAGCCAGTTGCTCTTTTTTTTTTTACAGTATTATTATTCTTCCATTAGTCTGTGCAAAAAACTGTAACTCAGGCATGCACATAGATAAATATGCTTCAAACTGCTGACAGTATTAATGATTTATTTGGCAAATAACACAAAGTAATTTGTCCTGGTTTACTGATGACAGTTCAATCAAGGAACCCCTAGTTTTTTACTGATTGTCATTGTACTGTTGCTACTTTATCTCAGTGTCTTAAACTATATCAACTCTACTGTTGGTGCTTTAACCAACACACAAACATGCATTCACGCACCCTCGGCCTTCATTTAAAGCTTAAGCTAGATGTACAAGACAGGCATCAATCATTTCTACAGTCCACTCACTCTAGCTCCTTCCTTTTATGAGTCAATACATTTCACTTTTCCAATTTCATCCAACAGTCCACCCATCTGGTCTCAGACTTGTAGCTCATCACAGAAAAAAAAAAAGGAAACATTTAAGGGAGTAAATAGACACTTCTGCCTCCGTCCATTTCACCATCACCTCAGGAGATAAGATGAGAGAAACTGCTTTCTCATCTTCCAAGGTATGAAAATGAATGATGCTGGAGGATATGGAAGATTTGAAGGCAGGGGCCTACAAGATGTTGCTCAGTGAAGCATACTCATTTTTTTTTTTACACCACTTTATTGTGCTAAACTACAATTTTTAAAGTAAGATCATTTAGGCACCTATTCACTGGAAAATGTCTGTACTGATATAAACACAGGACCAAAAACATTCTCATTTCATACATACATACATAAAACCATACAGGAGTGAAATTAATTATATGTTAAAAATGAGCAGACAATAAAAGTATGACGAGAGATAACTGGAGAAAGTTTGTCGAAAAATGAAATTCCCCTGCAATGGGAGAACGTGATACCTTCATTCTTACCTTCCTCCCAACCCTGGGGGCTTCCTGCCTTCTTGACAGCCATCTCATTCCTCTCCTCACGTAGGTCCCCTGCAGCCACAATACTCCACGTGAACTCTGGGATTGCCTCCAGGTGCTGGTCGCATGTTTTGCTCTTGCCAGAGCATTGGCGATCTGCTGAAACAAGACACATTCACATTTACATATCGAGCCTTGTAACCCCTTTCATTACTAATATTTACAAAATGAATGAGTATGAATACAAAATTATTTTAATTATATATATTTTTAAAGCTTCACTGGTCCCTACCACACTGCTGTTACTAAATGACACACAAACTAAAGCGACTCTTGAAGCCTACGTTAATGTAATCTTATTAATCTAAACCCTCAGGGAAAGAAAACTGATGGACCCAACAAAATATTTGTACGAGTGCTCAAATAATACCAGAAAAAGAGGACTGGAATATAAAACACATCAAAGCACCTTGCTTAGTCTGATCACCAAAAGAAACTTTTAATTACATGTACTGCCAGGGGAAAAACCCTTCAATGAAATAAACATAATGTTGCTGCACTATATTTGGCCTTTTTTGATTGAAAATCCAACAAAAGAAGCTACTGCTGCTTTAACAGGGTTCACTGCAATCACACTCTCCTCCCTCCACACCCTTTTAAACCAGTTTTTTAAGCGTTAATTTTTGTAAGCAAAGTACAGCTTTTTTTTTTTTTTTAAGATATAATGGTCTCACACTTTTTGTTGTACATTGTATTGTGTCAGCCAACAAACCAAAAAGTAACACCTTTAATGGCAGCCTCTCTTTCGGTGTAAATTGCCAATGTCAAGCATAGGGTAGTGTGTAATAGTAGTTAAGGTATTACTGCTGTAATATCACAAAACTTCCCATATAAAATTACTCTGAGAGAATATTAAGGGTCAGCTCCCCTCCCACTCATCTTTTCTCTGTCTCTATCTGTGCCTCAATCTGTCCTTCGCTGCCTGTGGACAGACCTCATGTGGGCTCATCCCTGTGGCTTTGTAAATCACTTTTTCAGAGGACTTGGTCACATTCAGATGACTTTTCATACTCAGCTCTGGAAGATGGCAACTAGAGTGTTGTATAATCATTTCTTCTGTCTTTTATGCCTGTATCTACACATTTTTTCCAAATTTGCCTTTTCAAAATCATACAAAAACATAAGAGTGAAAGAATGAGTCAGTCAGAACATGAAACTTATAAATTTTTATGACAATCACATCAATTCTCAGCCTATCTTGTGCTTGTTTAAAGCATCTAGAGATTTTTACAAAACATGAATAGAAAGAGAAAACCCCCGGTGCAGAGAAAGTACGGCAAAAGCAAAGTGTGCTAAGAAAACAGCTTTATTTAAGCAGTCTGCAGGTGATGAGAAGGACAGTGGCTGTAATTGATTGTTGGAGTAAACCCCTTTATTTGGTGAGGTTCTACTATTTTGGAGAGGTATGGAAAAGGTCAAGCCTGCAGAAGCCTTCTGGAACACAAACCTGTCTTGTTTTTGGTGCCATTTGTTTTGGCTCTACAAACGGCCTCGAGGACAGACTACTGTTTGCTGACATCACAAAAACATACTATGCTTCTTTATCTGGCAAGCAGACGTAGATGGGGGTATATGAAACTTCAGAATGGGATGTCCATGGTTGCTGTAACATATATTCACCTGTTCTCCTTGACATTAAGTGATATTTCATAATACATTCATCATTACTTTATAGGCTACATCTGCATCTTTGAAAAATTATTTCTGCACGAGGGCAAAGCTGGTCTCATCTTCATTTCCATAATAATGACAAAGGGGCAAAAACACAAAAGAGGAGTGAGCAGAGAGCAGGGGCTTTGTCATGTGTTGTGAACTAGCTAAATTAACTGCCTAAATAACAAAATGTGTTTGGTAATGTTAGAGATTCGATGCCAGTGTCCCGCAGCAGGTTAGAATATTTAAGGTTTAACAAGTTAAAATCAGCACGTTCATCGTTTAAAGGTACTTTTTGTAAAAAAAACTTTAATAAAAATTCTCACTACAAAGTGCCAGCAGTTTAAAAGAAAGCTTTAGTGTAGTTGCCAACCCCAACCAGTATTACATTCTTCTGACCACATTTGAAATCAATTTCTAATGTTTCTATGTTTGTTTTTTCTTTAAAAGCACATTCTGTGTCTTCAATCCAAACACAGTACTGTGCAAAAGTCTTGAGCCCCTCCCAATGTATATTTCCCCATTTTCCTAGCAAAATACAAAGAAATAACGGGTCACTCACGACTTTTGCACAGTACTGTAAGTTGGCTAAGTTGTTGATAACAACATGAATTCTGCAAAAATGTTCAGCTAACACCAGCTTGAATTATGTTGGAATGTCTCATGTTGAACTGGGGGCAGACTGGACTGGACTGGACTGTACCATCTTGTGATTCAAAGTGGTATTACACAGCCTGGCTTTACTTCAACTTCATCAGATATCTCTGCAACACAGTACATAGCTTTCTTGGACATGATGTCATAGCTGTTGTTTTAGAAGGCTTTAGAAGGTCTTTTTAAACAAGGGTTTGCTTTTTTTTTTTAAATTAAAACAAGGAATAAGGAATTTATGCTCAATTTCTGAAAAAAACATTTTTAAAAAATGGTCACCAGCTCAGGTTAATAGGTAAAATAAAAATAATCATTCTCATCAACACTTCATTTCAATTGTTTTTTTATACTATGCAGCATATAATCTTTGAAACCCAGTCCAACAAGTAATTTCTCAAATACTAATGTCCTACAATCTAAAACAGAACGGAATTACACACATCAACATGACAAACAACATTCACTAAAAGGGCCTAATAAAAAATAATTTGTAAAATGTATGAAATGTAGGGAGTGTGATGGAGCTAGTTAATTCAAGACCCAAGAATTTTAAATAGTGCTGTAAAAATAGAAGTTGCTATACACAGGAATTTATGCAGGTCCATTTTAGTGTTGTATCTCTGTGTCACCTGCACTCCACAATCAAGGATAAAGTCTGCAGCACTTAGTCTGCTATAAAAAGAATAACACCAGAGATATAAAATTTAGAGGACTGGAGCCAAGCCAAGACAAGTAATTTTATCCACTTAGTAGATAAATATCAGCAAAAACCTGCAAAGAAATAATTTAATAAAATAAAATAATACCAAACCTCTTAAAGGAAAAATTACGATGAGCACTACCATTAATCCCTGTTCAACTCAACTTTTACTAACATTGTCCTATTTGTATTTTCATATTTTGCTTTGGGTTCATTTTTTTTCCACTTGCAAACTCACTGAACTGAATAAGCTGATGTCTTGAGGTCACTTCAGCACCTCTAACTACTAGATTGTTTAGATATGCAGTGACACAGCCACACTCTAGACAGGCACAAACAAAAAAAACCCCCAAAAAACAACCTTATTTTTCCCAACTTGTATAGTCTCACTGTGTCTTGTGTCTTGGTAACTTTCCAATTTTGTGCCTGTCTGTCAGAAATAAGAAGCTATTTCACATATTGATTTTAGAGCAACAACCGTCACTTCTTCTTCTTGAAAAAGTTTTGTTTTAAAATTTTTGTTCAGCTTGTAAAACCCAGACACCACACTTTTCACTGCGAAGCATTAGTGTTAGCAGAGCTGGTAGTCTCTGGAAAAGAGACTCTCAAAAAGGCCACAGAGGGTTTGTGTCACACAGGTCAGCTGTATTTGTTCTTATATTTTAGTTTCAGTATAACCTCATACACTAATGACACTAGAGCACACGTTTGTACATCTGCAGTAGGTAGGTTTGTGCTGGCCTTTTGTATAATGAAAATGCAACAAGCATACTCAGTCTTTGTAACCCAGCCAGTTTTAAAACTGCTGATAATTTCAAATACCTGGAAACACTGCTGAATAGCTTCTCCGAGCTTCTCTGTAAACACTTTTTTGTTTAGTTTTATACAGCGTTATATAGACTCTGATAGATGATGTGAAGTGCTGACTTTAAACAAAGCAGCACTGTATATGGGATGTAAATACTATAGCAATAAGGAAAAAAAAATCTCAAAATGTCAGCGAAACAAACAACAACAAAAAACCTACACCAGACTTTGATTATACAACCTAAAGTCAAAATGTTCTACAAACAGTACAAAAACTGTTTGTGGTGGTTTAGTGGAGTCTGAAACCTCAAGTCCTGCATTTCTTTGTTGTGTGGATAGTGTGGTACTGAACATACAGTTTCAACATACAAACATAAAAATACAAATCTGGATTCTTAAAATGAAAATCTTTGCATTTGCTAATTTTATTAAACCGTCACATAAAAAGTAAGTAACCACCTTTACCAGCAATAACTTAATGTAACCTAATGTAGTTTTCTGTATGACTTTATCAGCCTCTCACATCATTATGGAGGAATTTTGGCCCACTTTTCTTTACAACATTGTTTCAGTTCATTGAGGTTTGTGGGCATTTGTTTATGAACAGCTCTCCTGCACACAGCATTTCAATCAGGTTGAGGTCTGGACTCTGACTGGGCCATTGCAGCACCTTGTTTCTTTTTGTTGTTGTTGTAGATTTGCTGGTGTGCTTGGGATCATTGTCCTGTTGGATGACCCAGTTTTAGCCAAGCTTTAGCTGTCAGACATGTGAACTCACATTTGATTCTAGAATACTTTGGTATACAGAGGAGTTCATGGTTGACTCAATGTGGCTGCAAAACAAGCCTAAATCATCACTCCTCCACCACCATGCTTGACAGCTGGTATGAGGTGACTGTTCTCATATGCTCTTTTTGGTTTTTTGCCAAACGTGTTGCTGTGTATTACGACCAAACATCTCCACTTTCGTCTTGTCTGTCCAAAGGACATTATTCCAGAAGTCTTGTGGTTTGTTCAGATGCAGCTTTGCAAACCTAAGCTGTGCTGCCATGTACTTTTTAGAGAGAAGAGGCTTTCTCCTGGCAACCCTTCCACACAAGCCAAGCCTGTTCAGTCTTTTTCTAATTGTACTGTCATGAACTTTAACATACATCAGCATTGCATGGTCAGAACTCAGGGTGAATTTGCTGGGACGTCCACTCCTGGGAAGATTGTGGCATTGTGTTAACACACCTGAATTCTCCAGGTTAGTAAACTCCCATAACTTCTGCTTCTATAGAGGTGCTCACACTTGCTGATGATCAGTTAATCAAGTGCATGTGATTAGCAGCACCTGGCTGCTGCTTGCCCTCTTCCTATGGAAGCAGTAAAGGACACCACACTGGATCATGGGTTAAGAAGATGAATGGGTGGATGGACGTATAGAAGGATTATTTACTTTGTGGTCATCAAATTAATACAACACACACATGGTTACTTTAAGGAAAAAACATTAATGTGGCACCCTTGAGTAGTATAAATGTAATTAGTTAAGGTTTGCATGGACCAGATGCAGTTTATGTGATTTACGATAGGAAAACAGGCTGAAAAAACACTATGCACACTGATCAGAGCTCTTTTTATGTTTGTTGACTAGATATTATCTCCAGCTATGGGCTATGAGGCTATAGAACACAACTAAACAGCGTGTGAAATCTGCATCATGCAGCCACCTGTCTGAGATAACAGGGTGAAAAACACAAACAGTAACAATGAATGAGCAAACAGACTCTGGCTGTGGGAGAGTTTTCTATGTATAAATGTGGTGGCTTTACAAGTCTTTTAATATTCTTGCTTATATGCTTTACACAAGTTGGCCAAGATGTGACTTAGAAGTGCTGTGATTCAGTTTTCTTTTTCTTTCTTTGCATTTGGCCAAGAAAAAAATGTTGGAAACCACTTTTGTAACTGGGATAGTCAAGAAAACAGCACCTCTCTTACTGAACGTAGTTACAGAAGAAATCAAAGTTTCCAGGATAAATTCTTACAATTGTTGAAATACTGATATAGATATTATAAGACATTTATCAGAAAATTGTACAAGTGAAGTGACTCTAGACTTTGTTAATCAAAATCAAGACTGAATGAAGAGGTTGGTGCCAATATCTAATAGGGGTGGGAATCTTGAGGCACCTCACGATTCGATTTGATTACGATTCAGAGGGCTGCGATGTGATGATAAAACGATTATTGATGCATCTTGATGCATCTTTCTTACCCCCTGAATGACTACTTGGTACTTTTAAAGCAAACTTGATGACATATTTATTTCCTAGTTCATTCGTAAAGAAGCAGTAGATAAGAACACTGACAGCTGCAGAGGTCATGTCTGATATATCGAACATGAAACAGGATTTTTTCAGCTAAAATCTGGCACGAATGAATCCAGGTGCAGGTGTGTCACAGGTTCATCTGGTTGGACTGTCACACGAGTGGACTAACATCCACTCCATCTGAGTGCAGATAATATAAAGTGCATGCTGTAGTTGTAGGACTGACTGTCCTTGAATCACATAAAAGTGTGTGGGAAGAATAATAATGGCAACAAGAACATTTACCGAACAATTTAACGTCTGTGAAATTATGAACAGGCAGTGCAGTCACCTGTATAGTTCTTTAGCATTGTAGCGTGGGAATGTCACCAGTTAAACTCGTTTGCTTTTTTTTTGTGTCAAAAACAATGCGACAGCAGACTGTTGTGTGGTGTTAAAAAACAACAAGCAAAGCAAAGCGTCTCTGTTATGTGCGCACCATAGACTGTCCGGGCGCTGCACTTCCGAGTTCCACCTTTTGCGTTCCTCAACATTACGTTATTAATTTACATTTAGAAAACTGATTTTTGACATTTGTAAATCGTTTCACAATCGTCCACGTTGGCATCGCAATGCATCTAAAAGTCGATTTTCTCCCCCACCCCTAATATCTAATATTCAGATTTCACTTAATATTCAATTCCACTAGTATTTTTTCAGTAGCCCCACTGCACTGTCAAATATCTCACTCCTTAAGTATTTCAGTCATCATTATTATGAGATTTAGAATACAACTGGAACAAGTTATAAGAGCCTTGTGATGCTAGACTGAACACCTAAAAGGAGCTTTTTCCTAATGAGGTGGCATCAAGGCTGCATTAGGCTGCCCAATGCTGTCAGCTAAAGGAGCAGCTGCCTTTAGAGAAATCATGGTAGCAGGCCTTCCCAACCACTTATTGCCAGAAAGGATAACTCTTTCTGTACTTAAAACTTGTCATTTGGCAAAAAACTTTGATTTTTGTACCTCACGCCACTGGAGACCTTAAGGCCTGATGAGATGTGGAGAAACAGATAACTTCAAGGTTGTAGTGAAAACTCATTTCCTTTTCTTCAATAAACCTCTGTCGCGAGAGTGGAATGATGCAATGTGTTCAACAGTACGGGACTTTATAGTTGCACTGAGCTGTGATCAGCACAGTTATTCTGACTCCTGTGCATGCAAACAAACACTTTCACTGTCAATTCAAGTTTGCACTGATTGGGCCATTCACCAGAGTTTGACAAAATGGTTATCAGTAACTACAGGCCTGTAAATGCCAGTGGGATGAAAAAGGTGACAGTTCAGAAAGTATGAAAGCAACACACTGCTTTCAGTGTGTGACTGCTGCCACTAGGCCAAAAGAAGATGGGGTTGCTACACAGTTTTCTATGCTTTAGTTGCACACATTTAGGGGCACATATGAAATAAATGAAAAAAGCGCTCATGCTCATAACAGCAAAAAGCAAGATTAACGTGGCCAAGAGGGCAACACAGATTTAACAATTATAAACAACCAGTTCATATGTAATATCATATCAATAACAAGAGTGACTTCAAGGGCAATCGTACTGACTAAGAGAACCACTCTCTTTTAAAGTTGACTTAAACGCTCCCATAGTAATTAGTTCTGACAAAAACAAAAACAGTCATACCGAATAAGAACCTTAAGTCCACTTTATAAATTATGGTCATTCTAAGAGTCAGAAAGGAAGATTATCCAGGATATGCTCATTTGCTAATGCCTTGTCAGTCACAAGTTATTATATTTGTATTTTTGTGTGCATAATTTAAATTGATTTTTTTTTAACTGGGCTGAAGTAACAAGTCCCGAATCGTCATTTTGGTTGAGCAATCACTTTGTTTCCTATTTTCTGCTCATAAGGGGTCAGGTGTCAAAAGGAAATACTGTATATAAAAATGTGCTTTCTGTAAAACACAACAAAAGCAAGACGACAAACGCCTTGAGTACAATGCGATCAGTGCGGACACACGCAACACCTTAAGTTATACATATATTTTATATATGCCTATTTGTGTGAACTAAAATATAGGTCATAAAATCATCAATAATGGTGTCTCGGTAGCTGCTTTGTAAATACAAATATTACATTAAAAAAATACTATGAAACTGCACTATGTAATGATGAAAAATATCACAATATATGCAGCTTTGCATGCATTCATGAATGTGGCTAAAAAAAAATCTGTTTCAGGAAAACATTTGCATATTGTACACACTCAAAGTTTCTTCTCACATTTTTCTACCATTGGATATCATACCAATATTCATGTATGCAGAAATGCACTTGGCACATTGACAAGCCAAGCAATGTGTGCTGCCAAATAGGGATGAGAGATTTGATTCAACTGTGGTGAGCAAGATCTGAATCTGTCATCCAATTCCACCCACCTCTTGCTTGTGCAACGTGATTAAGAACTGATGACTTGCCAAATCACAGTGGACGTGGCTTTAATGGTTCATTCATTCACATTCACATCTTTGATTTTTTTTTTCTTGAAGAACTATAATAACCTCTGAATATATAATCATATCTATTTTTGAAGTTATGAGAATGGTTCATTCACCTTTTTATTATAAAAAACACAATTTTTTCCTTTTTTTCCAAAAAAGGTATCCATGGTTTCCTGCTGTAATATTTTGGCAGAGCTCCATTACTTAGGAGCAGGTTGTGATGAACAATCTTTGTGTTAAAAAGTTCATTTTAATACTTGATTTGTCCCAGAGCACAGAGTAATTGCTAGAAGCGCAATATGAATTTGAATCAGGTGCTCACTAAACTGTAATATCTAGAATCTGTGTGCTTAATCATCGTTTCTATTTTGAAAAAAAAAAATAGCATGAAGAAAAATAACTGCTCCTCAGTGACAATTTAAAAAAGTCCCACTTTCAAAATAACTGGGGAGAAATGTACCTCTGGGACAATGTTTCTGCTAGCTTTTGCTACCTTCCTGCGCCTGTAGCTATATGGAATTCTTCAATTACCAACATCGTGTTTTTTTTAACGTCACAGACAGATGGCAGGAGAGTGGATTCTTCAAGTGAAAATCATTCAAAATTGTTACTATGTCTTACTACTGAACCCCCTGTTAATTTTATTTAATACTGTATAGCAAATACACAAAAGGAAAGGCTGTATGTCTTATAAGGCCCTGCTAAATTTAAAATATAAAATGTGCACATATTCTCCAGGAGCTATTATTCCATACTATATCATCACTCGACAGCGTATTTCAAGTTATAATAAAAATGCATTAAAGCAATCTTGCATGTCTACAGCTGCTTAAAAATTAAAAAACTGAATTCACTGTCTTAACAACAGATTTTTCAGTGTGATCAGTGAATCTGAAAAGCATTTACAAATATCTGTTATAGAACAGTTTTTTTTTTCCCAAAATGCCACTGGCTTTATGAACTGTGATTAATTCTTTTTGTCACAGCAGAAATTATATGTAGTCACTTGTTAGCGAAAATACTGGCACTGCTGTATGTCACTATTATGTAATCCAGTATTTCAGCTTGTTTTGAAGTCAAATGGAAGCTCAGTCAAAACAGTTCCCATGTGCCGCCACAGTTATTCCATTTCAAAAGGTTTAATTTCTTTTCTCTCTGATCTACACTCCATTAATTTCAACTTATCTGAATGTAATTCAATCGGTCATGTAACCCAGTACTTTATAAATGCTTCTAGAAAACAATACTGATTATAATCACAGTATTATTGTCTTTTTTGTTCTTGTTGTTATTCAAACCTTGTACTTTGAAGGTCAGAAAGGGTTCTGAAACAAACAGGCTTTGATGATAATTAAAGGCAATCTATGAATAGCAATACCCCAGAGATTATGGTGACTGGTTGGGGGGGATGCTTAGGATACAAAAGTGTGAAGCGATAAAGCATCATGGGGTTTACAGATGTAAATCTACAGAGAATGTTTAAAGACTGTAAATCAGTGATGCCTTAAATGACCAATTAGTGCTTCTTGCATCCCACTTCTTTATACGAAAGGGAAAGATTATCAAGTTTATTCAAAGGCAGAACCAACCTAACCTTGATAACCTTGAAAATCTTGAAACTGCCGACTGAAAAAACTGCCATGCAAAAGAAAAACAAACAAACAAACAAACAAACAAACAAGAAAACAAAACAAAACAAAAAACATGTGGGACTTGTCAGAAACGACAAGGAAAAAAAGTGCAGCAATACAAGTTGTCACACATAAAGCTACCATCCATTCTGAAAGCCATCCTGACACAAGGGTCTATTCATAAATAAACATGTGAACTTTCCTCTTCTTATGACTTCTTTCTGAACGCGAGACATTACGTAGGTTGCGGGTCTTAAAAGATCTGTATCCCTTGTTGCCTTAAAGTCATAAAGACTATGGATATGCACAACTAGTCAACCAGATGTTTAAATGCTGCCGTCCTCACTAGCAGCAGGAGAAATTTATATTATTCACATTTTATGAATGCACAACAGAGTTTAACTGTTGCCTAAGACGTTACGTCACCATCAGCCCCGGCAGATGGAATCACCCCTTTCTCTCCCTTGCACAAGCAAGGTACAAATTAAGAAATGGCAGCCACACCGTAGAGTAGTGCTTGATGTACACTGTTCAGGTTCAGGTTCAAGTTCAGGTTACTTTATTTGTACCAGTAGGTAGATTTGGTCTGCAGGTCATCCATCCTCACATGCACATTTTCAATACTGACACAGACAACAGACAAAAGTGTTGGGCCACCTACACATTACACCTACAGGAACTGCTTGGCTATGGAAACCCATGCCGTGAAATTTTTTGTGCTGATGTTAATACCAGAGGAGGTTTGGAACTCTGCAGTTAATGAGTCAGAGTGTTGGTGACTTTTACGCACTATGTGCCTCAGCACTCGGCAATCCCGCTCTGTAACTTTAAGTGGTCTGCCACAGACAACAATTTATTATTGCTTCCACTCTGCAATAATACCACTTAGAGCTGATCGTGGAATATCTAGGAGGGAAGAAATTTCACAATCTGAGTTGTTGCAACAGTGGCATCCTATTACAGTCCCACGCTCAAATTCAGTGAATGACCCACTCTTTCACAAATGTTTGTAAAGGCAGACTGCATGGCTAGGTGCTTGATTTTATACACCTGTGGCAATGGGACTGAAAACACCTGAATTCAGAGATTGAGAGGTGTGGCCCAGGACTTTTGTCCATATAGTGTAGATGTAGAAAAAGAACTGTTGTATGTAAGTGGCATCAGAGTAAACACAACTGTGTGTGTAACCACGTTCCGCACAGGCATGTGGACGTTAACCTGCAAGGAAAAAAGGTTGCGTGTGCTAACACTGCTAATATTAGCCACACTCAGCAAACTAATCTGCCTCTAAAATGCCAATCATCACATCACAGCAACTGTTAAACATGATTTGATGGCCAAAGACTCTGATTAACAGTTTGAAATTGCTTCTCAATGCACACATAATATTTGCACCTAAAATGTTTAACCTGGGTGGCTCAGTTTTCCTTGCACAGCCCAAAGACATGCTTGTTAGGATGACTAGTGATTCTAAGTTGGCTGTAGCTGTGGATGTGAGTGTGTTATTGTCTGTTTCTGTGCGTAGCTGTGTGATGGACTGGCAAGATGTCCACACGTTACCCTGCCAGTTGCCATGGTTTGGCTGTTTTCTGACTTTTAGACTAGTCACAAAGTCTGATTTTTTTCTCCTGTTTAATCAGTTCACCTGTACACTTCATCAGTAAGGCACCACTGACTCTAGCAAGTGACCTCTGAGTGATGCCTTGTGACGTTACCTAAGAGAACATTAATTCCTTTACACAATAACAGCTTGTATGTACGTCTACATATTTAAATGGGATCAGGTTCTGGGTCATGCCATGTGGTAATTTATTTAGTTTCACTTGTAAAGGAAGTTGAGGTTGTAACCAAAGCAAATAATGCTAGCCTTATAACATCCCATGCACTGGTTATTCAGTATAATCAGTGTAAGGAGATCATTGTAAACAAGTAGTCTTAGCCGACTAAACGAGAAAAAAAACCAAAAACTGACAAACCGACTAGTCTAAAACTGAGAAACACTCAGATATCAAGTTAAATTTGAGGACCTTTAATGGACAATGTCGAAACTGTCTAACAAGGCATTTGAAACCATTAATAACATTAATAATAATGACTCATTGTACCCCGCATCGTACATTATGAACATGGCATGTTATGCTCCAAACAGACAACAAAGGAGAAGAAGAAGGAAAAAAAAACGCTTAAAATAAATTAATTTACTTGTGCATTATGAAAACGAGTTGCTACAAAAGATGTTCATCCGAAAAACAAACTGCATTGTGCCGTGCATTATGACTGATGCATAGTGTCCTCATGACAATCATCTCAATAAAAATTAAAATCTAAAATAATAAAAAAATAAATCATTAGTCTTCAAAATAACTAACAATAATAGGCCTACAATAGGATAACAGTTTACCAGCACTGGGCATCAATTAAAACTTTAACAATTAGACTAAATGACTAGTACGTCTGGTACCGACTAGGGATAATAGCGACGATTAGTCGTCTAGTCGCGCACATCCCTATAAACAAGACCTGAAAATGATCTTAAATGAATTTAATATGCATGTGTTTGGGTGCTTTAAAGGGATTTATTAAATTATTTTTAAAAAACGATGCTTCGTGTCACACAGCTCAAGGTCACAGAGATGCAAGCCAGCTCCGGCCTTCTTGATTTTCTATATAGATGAACTACTGAATTCTCAGCAGTGAAGAGCTATTTGATCAAATGTTGAAAAAGATGAGATCCTGGATTTGCACAGGAGTGCAGACATCAAGTAAATTACATCTAACAATGTATGTCTCTTTGAGGATGGAGAGTTGAAACTGTGCTGACAAATCTCCCCATGAAACCCTTTAACTGACATGAGGGATATGTTTATTTCCTGATTACAATGAGATTCTGTCTGGATGAGCTTATTTATGTATCCATTTGACTGTTTAATGGCCTTTGTATTCAAAGCAAATTTATTTTCTCTCAAGCAAGCAGGAGCCCTCTGTAAAATATATACAGATGAATGGATGAGTGGCAAGTGATTTTTGACAAACAGAAGGTAAAACAGGGATTGGAAATAAATTATATGAAATGCATAAAACACCAAACTCCTTCTCTGTTTTTGGGGACACAAATAAATAAAAAAGTGCTTCTTATATTGCTTGTTTTTCTTTTCCCAATGTGATTTGAAAATAATAAGTGTTGCTCCCACAGTAAATTAGTGTTTTTTCAATGTTTTTTTCATAACATAAAGTTTGGATGTGATTTGCTTATTGACAACAAGCAAATAGAAGAGAGAACATCTAGAAGTATGAAGGTAACGGTGGTTAACTCATCTGTATTTCTTCGCTCAACTGCATGCGACAGTTTCTGATTCCGGATTAGGAGGGATCAAAGCCAAATGTCAGAAATCCCATTCCTTGTGAACTTACTGCCTTGCCTCATCCATAGCATCCACCTTTCAAAACTACAAAGGCGACAAGCTGGCAGGGGGTCAAGAGAAATTCTTCATAACAAACCCTCTGAAGATAGAAAAAAAAGGCAAAACCAAACCCATAAAGAACCCTTTGCTTTACAGTAGATTTAAAAGTAAATCATTAAAACAGATGGTGAGTTTCCCACAATTCCAGTCAACAACAACCCAGAGCAATTATAAACAACATCAGGACGTCTGTCAGCAAATCCTGTTAATTTGGTCATCGAATTTCCACCCATAACAGACCCCTTGTTTTTATTCAACACAATTTTAAAATTGGTCTCATTATTCAGAGCAGCCAAACAAATGACCATCCACGAAAGTAGCTGCAACTCTAGAGTGAACACAGAAGCATAGACTGCGTTCAGGTGCCAGCTGTGAAACCCAATTTAGAGCTACACATCCTCATACCTAAACTACACAATAGGTCGATTGTCAGTGATTCCCAAAACAATATGACCCTTTCCACATTTGCTGGTCTCTCTATAAGACAGATGGTGAAAAGTCTTTCTGCCACAAAACCTTTGGATATCAAGTGAAGTAGTGAGCTGTATGTACAAAGTCTGCTTTCAGGGGAGGTGGGAGCAGTGGATACATGAGCAGGACTTTCACCAGAGGAGACTAGGGTTCATGTCCTTTGGTTGTTAATTTTAATACTTTTATTATTCTGTGTATTATTATTATTATATGTAAACATTGTTGGTGTCCCCTGAAGCTGAAGCAAATGCTAACTAGCAGCATACTTTCTTTAGTTGGCAGGTGGAAAGGAGAAGCAGAAGGAAAATGTTTCCAACATAAAACTGCTCACAACAAGGTTTATGGATTTTTTGGTGTGGAGGGGAAAAAAACCCACTGCTGCTGAGGTTTTTTGCTTTCTCTTTTTGGTGGTTTGAGCTCCACAAGTTATGTGACAGTTAAGTTTCACTCTAATAAATGGAAGGCGAACATCTCTAGAGATGTCTCCAAAATACACCAAAACACTCTAGCAGATAAACAGCACCATAGGCCAGAAGGATAAATAATTTGAGAATGAACTGTTCCTTTAACCCCTTTATACAATCAGCCAAGATTGTTGTTTTTCTGGCTGTAACATAAACAGCATCCTGGTTTGTTCACTTTGCAATTCCTGATAAGTAGCTGTTAGACATAATCTCCAGTTTACTCCAGAGCAGGAAACATAGTGCATGAGATTAATGAGGCTTCAGTCTCTGAAGGGGTGAGATACTGAGAGTTCACATTAAAGATTTGGTTTCTTTTCTGTTATATCAATGATAATTTCTAATGGCCTTCAAATGTGATATTAAACTATAGGTTTTGCCTCATCCTAAAATCTAGAATCTTTCTGCACATCCTTTATATTAAAATTGGAAGAACTTTTTCTTTTTTTGTTTAAAGGATTCATACATTCATACAAATGCTCATCGGAGGCTAACTCCACATGCTTCACAACATGAAGTCCACAAAAGGAAGAGTGCAGGGGTTGGAAGGGCTAAATGATATGACTCCAGGAGGATGCCATATTTAAGCACCTGCTCCCATGCTCTATCCTTTATAACCCTCTGCCTTTGCAAATGTGTTTTATTCCACTGCTGTGTCTCATTACACAAGAACAGCACTACCAGCTGAGTGAGGCAGATGTTCTATTGTAGAGCACGGCAACTCCTCAAGTGGCTAGCATCCATCTGAATGCCTGTATTACAGCTGGCAGGCACAGCTGAAGCAGGACAATCCATCTCTATGAAGAGAATAGGTCTGAAGTGATAAAGATGGCATATGGGAAGGGTTTTGCAAAACAGAATATGGCTATGGTCAGTCCTGCTGCCATTCTCCAAGGGAAAACATTAATGTTGATGGGAGGCAGGAAAGACTTCAAGTCTAAGGGCTCTGACATTACTGCCATCACTGACACAGAGGGGCAACGAAGTCAGCTTACCAGCACTGAAATTCAAATAAGGAAGTTGATTTACCCTGTATCTCTGCAACTAAAGCTGCTAATGGAAGCAGCGATGCAGGGAGAGGGAGGGAGAGTATGGGGCAGCTGGTGGCGAATGTCCAGTTGGTCTGTGCTTTTGGCTTTTGTGGAAGGTAATAAATGCCAACAGACAGCAGATGCTGTAGGGAGAGCTGAGATCTATCGCTGCAGCCTAAAGCCAAGTTCACCGTGCCATGTTGTTGTGACTTGTCCTCACTAAAACCTTTTCTCAGCACCCTTTGATGCTACATTACACAATATAGTATCTTTAAAAGCCCCTTCAAGAATTATCAGAAGAACCAAAGTGTCATGACTCTATAGGGCTTTTATCCTTTTGGCTTTTGAAAATTTAATCTCTCCAAGAAAAGAAATACAAGGAACAAATATGCCCATACAATGAAGGAGAATACATCAGAATAAAATATATTACATAGAGCACTAGTAAACGTGTACATTTGTTCTTGTCTGTTCAATCAACATTTAATTTGTTTCAGTGAACCTCATCATTACTTTGCATCAGCATTTGTAATCATCAAGCTTTTACTGCCCAGATGTGATCCTTCCTGCTCTAGCCACACTCACTTCACTAATCACCATACAGAAAAAAGAAAAAAACCACCCCTCTTCTTTGGATTTGTTAACATACTAGAGATGATGGGTCAGAGCTTTCATTACATGAAATACTATTAAAATGTGGTTGGATGTGTGCATGACAGGCTGATTGATTCAAAAATAGTGGGGCGATCTCTTGTGTAACTGACACCAGTTCAGTCAGGTTCACTGTGGACTGTCACAGCCACAAGCAGCTGAAGCATGGTCTCAGAGATCCACTGTCAAAGATGTGTTTCTTAAACAGCTGGGTGACAGTTTGGTGCTACTGGGAGCTTGAATCATCGCTTACATGACCTCCAACCCTCCAGGATGGTTTGAAAAGACCAAAGAAAATCCTACTGAAGCTGTCATCTCCAAGTGATGTGAATGGCCTGATGTGACAAGGATGCACACATTCACCTATAGGCTTACACAGATTCCCATGCCCAGTGTTGCATCACTGAACTCTGACATCTTCAGATCACTTTTCTCCAAACTGTTTCCATCTAAAGTCGGGTTTGCTGTGTAAGCATCGGTCTCTACTGAACTTTTTTCTCCAACTGCTCTACAAACAGATGTACACAGCTGCAAGAAATGGTCTTCTGGTTCATTAAAATCTTTGCATTACGTCAATGTTGAGGAGCTTACATTTTACATTTAGAATAACTGCAGCACTGGAAACTGTCTTTGTATGCTGACATTTGATGCTGGTGTTATTGACACGGTTTAGAAAACGACTATGGGCCACACTCTCGCTTTTCCCATTCCTCTCATGTCATGTCTTCAGATTTGATTGGCCTACTAAAAGCTTGCTAACTAATTTTAAACATAATGCCAAAATGAACCCACTTAATTTCTTCTTCCTTGCAAAACATGACTAATTAAAGTCATTAACAAGGGTCCTCAAGGATCCTTGAGAATGAATAGTGGAGTGGGTAAACCTCAGAATTTAGTCATGCTGTGTCACACACCAAATGTACAAATAAAGGAAAGGTTAATCAATTGTAGCCCTTGAGCAGATTCACAAGACTATTATATATGGCATGTTTTTAGAAGCTATGCATCAGTAGTTACAAAATGGCTGTGATAATTGATTGTGATTGTATGTGTGATACCAAATTCAAATTAGTGAGCTGTGAGGATATATCCAATATAGCCGCATAGCAGCAGCCCATTTTACATGCAAATACAGTCATGTGAAAAAGAAAGTTTTCACAGGACTCTACGCAGTACTGTGAAAAACGAAGTATACCCCATGATTCAATAGCCTGTAGAACCACCTTTTGCAGCAATAACTTTAAGTAATCGCTTTCTGTATAACTTTATCAGCCTCTCACATTGTTGTTGAGGGACTTTGGCTCACTTTTCTTTGCAACCTTGGTTCATTTAATTGAGGTTTGTGAGCATTCGTTTATGCACAGCCCTCTTAAGGTCTTGCCACAGCATTTCAGTCGGGTTGAGATCTGGACTTTGATTGGCCCATTGCAACACCTTGATTCTTTGGTTTTTCAGCCATTCTGCTGTAGATTTGCTGCTGTGCTTGGGATCATTGTCCTGCTGCATGACCCAATTTCAGCCAAGCTTTAGCTGTCAGACAGATGGCCTCACATTTGACTCTAGAATACTTGGTATACAGAGGAGTTCATGGTCAACTCAGTAACTGCAAGTCCAAATCATCAGCCCTCCACCACCATGCCTGGCAGCTGGTATGAGATGTTTGTGCTGATATACTGTGTTTGCTTTTCACCAATTATGGTGCTGTGCGTTATGACCAAACATCTCCACTTTGGTCTCATTTTGTCCAAAGGACATTGTTCCAGAAGTCTTGTAGTTTTTTCAGGTTCAACTTTACAAACCTAAGCCTTAATATTTAACATGCTAACTGAGGCCTGTGTAGTCTCAGATGTAGCTCTTGGGGCTTTTGCAATTTTGCTGAGTATTGCATAGTCTGATCTTGAGGTGAATTTGCTGGGATGTCCACTCCTGGGAAGATTGTGGCATTGTGTTAACACACACCTGAATGTTCTAAGTGCATTTGATTAGCAACACCTATCCTATATATATCCTCTTAATTCCTATGCAAGTAGTAAGGGGGTACTTAGTTTTTTCACAGGAATGCATAGAGTCCTGTGAAAACTTTATTTTTCATATGACCATAGGTCTGTTATTAACACAGCTTTTAGGCTAAGTCATTGTGTAATGCTGTTAATGACTTTTTAAGGTTGGCTCCATATAAAAAGACAATAAACAATGAATAACTTAAATCAAACCCATTATAGTATCCTATGTCAGCATATCTGTTTTATTACACACCTTGATTGTAACTCCATAAGACTCATGGATCTTCTCTTTTTCGTTCACTTTACATTTGCCTTTTAAAGTTCATTTCACTTGCAATATCTGTTTTTTTTATTTATTAAAGCTTCGAAAGTCTCAACAGATTTGTAATTTTAAATAAACCTGAAAAAAATAATTCTTAACGCCTGGCTGTTCTTAGGATTAAAAGAGAAAGAGATTTATTTTCAATATTTTGGCATTACTCTTTAATATTCTGAGCAAACGTTTTCACAGCTCTAATTGATTTCTTGAGACAAAGTTACTTTTTTAAATGAAAACACATTTCAGACATTCATTATAGGTGGATTACTCAAAATCATGTCTTCTTCAAAGACTTCTGCTTTGAAGTTACAGAAAGTTTTCTCACATTTGTTTTCCATCACCTTTGCATTTTGTAAGTTTAGTGTTGTCTTGTTTTACACCAAAATTAAACCTGGGTTCATATACATTTTTAGTAGAGATGCAATGGTCAACTGCTCAGGGACCAGAATCAGCGGATTTCTAGTGTTCTTGGCCCAGACCACTGACCAGCCCGTCAGCTTCAAGTATGATTAAGAGCCGGTCCATCTCATGCATGTGCAACATGCGCACAGTGGCACAAGCAAACAGTCACATTCACCATCACAGCCACACAATAACATGTCTTTAGCATGGAAGGTCTTCACTATGAGTGAAGACACAAAGTTCGCCACAGTATAAGACTCATGGAGGGCCTTATACAGGGGGACCACCATGAAAACGTTCGGAACAAACCTAGTCACCTTAAATCACCTTCACCCAGCTGAGCATGGATATTTTAGAGAAGCTAACAAAGGCAAAGTAGCTAAAGCTAAAGCTATCAAGAGGTCAGAGCCAGCCATAAGGCAGCAGCCTCAGTGAGAGGAAAGGATCAAAGCAATTACGAGGAAAATTATGGAAATGAGCGACAAAGTGCAAAGGGTCCTTTTGAATTTATAAACATACTGGAAAATGATTTGAGTAAGTGACATTTCTTTTGTTATAGAAACCTGTTGCACCTGCTTTTGTTTGCTAAGGTAAAATATGTCAGGTAAAGGTGGGCGTACAGCAACTCATTTTCATTTAACTATTTGTTTCCTCTTTCCAGAAGCAGAGCACTTTATTTTCAGTTGTTTCAATATCCAAAATGCATTTATCTCAGTCATTTAAATCTTTATCATACCCATATTGTGTACAGCACATAACTCTATTGACTGTGTTAAATGTGTCTGTTCAGCTTTCCAACAACTCCATCACTGTTTTATTCTAAACACCTTAATGACACTGTTGTTCAAACATATTACCTTCAGAGAACAGGTAAATGTAGGTAATTGTCCTTTTGCCCTTAAACTGAACTTGTGTTAAACTTGTTAAATTGCTTATTCAGCACTGTATTTTTATGTTTAATATTTCATTATATCTTTGCTGTATTTTATTTCTCTCACTCCTATATCCTGCTAGTATTTTCCAAGAAAGTACTGAACGCTAATTTGACCTGTAAAAAATGTAGCAGTTTCCAGATGTGTGTGAATTGGAGGATAAGTACATGTTGTACCTATCTTCAACAGAAACACAATTTTGTATTTTATAGAGGGCAAGCAAAACAGAGATTTAATGTGTGCTGAGGGAGAGCTGATGCCAGATGTCGAGGACAATTGGGAGCAAAGAATTGTGGTAGGGCAGAGGTGGCTTAGCCTCTCTGTCTGTTTGAGAAGGGCTGACAACATTTGACTCACCTGAAATAGGCATGGAGTCATTGGGAAAACTCAGGCTGTCCTCAGCTATCCAGGAGAAGCTCCAGTACCCTTTAGGAATCCCAGCTGCAGTCCTACCATCCAGTGGCTCACCTGCAATAACAGCAAATCCTCATTTTACTTTCAGAGTGCATGTCGCAAAGAGTGACAACCAATATTAAAATTTTAACACAATGAATAAAATAAAAATTGCTCCTTGCTTTGTTTATTGGATGTCTGGTTGCCATTGAGTTGGCATGCATGTTGAGGTCCCATTTCTTTGTTAGTCCAACTTAGTTATAGCTCCTCTTGCTCCCTTATGACTGTATGACCTTGCCATTTTAAATCAACAATTATTTTGGTAAGCCTTTTCTACTGGCTGCCTCTTTATTATCTAATAAAAAAAAAGAGAAACTTTTAAAGAGCTTAATAGGAAAGTGATACAGCCTTACAGCTATATCACCAGCTACAACTGGAGTTTTTGCAATAAATACCCAAATAAATAAAAATAAATAAATTACCACAGTGAACTTCACCATTTTTAAGTTAGAAAAAGCATCTGCAGTTTTGGTACTGTAGATTAATAGCAGTGATACAGTGCACTGGAGTGATATTAACAATGTACAAGGAGCCATATGAATTGGTTATTGGATATCAATAGACTGCATAATTACCTGAAGGCAGGTTTGTCTAATTTTGTTTGACTCTGTCTTCACCTTCTAAACTCAAAGACTAATTATCGCAAGATCGAACAAAAGTCTGATACAGTAAAGTAGATGCAAAAACTTTCTCTTCCACTTCATGTACCCCTACCTCCCCACGATGCCATCACACACACACACACACACGCTGTCCCCCTCTCTCTCTCACTCACTTTGTCCTTAGTCTATGCATAATTACTACACAGTCACAGACCAATACACTGCTGCCTAAAAAGGAGACTCCTGCATAAATCCTGCAGTCATTTCAAATGAGCCTTAAAGCGCGATTGATTGTATACGCCGACTTTCATAGCACTAAACAGGTTACATTTAGTTTAGGCTGAACCATGAACACCCATAATGTTCAAGATGGATTCTTACTCACCATGATTTCTAAAATATTTAAAGCAGACTGCATTAATATGATTATTGTTTAAGAATTTTCAAGGGTGTTCATCAGTAACTGTTGCTGTTATTATCTTTGACAAATTCTAGATTTTTAACAGTACTAACAGATAGAGTTCAGATGTGTTACCATCAAGGTCTTAAACATAAATTTCTGATCCACAGTAACTTTTAGGTTGGGAATGTCTTACCACACTAGAGAGCAGAGATCAGTGTGGAAAAACTGATGGATTGATCAGTTAATGTCTGTTGTTTTATTTTGTAAATTTTTGTGGTCTTTTAACTTGATAAATACTGCATTTAGAAAGCACATTTTTTTAAATAGTACCACAACGTAGTGCCTTTTTTGTGTGTGTGTTCAGAGCTGTTCATAGTGACAAGATTCTGTTCATGTGTGACTAGTGTGGAGCACGGAGGCATGACACTGTGAAAGTCAAAGACCTGAGCCCTTGCTAGGTAAGCTAGCTGTGTGTTGCTAGTTTTTGCACCAACACCACTATGTTGTTGTAAGTTGTGCACCCTGATCATTTGACAGCATATGTTATCCATGCCTCTTTGTTCAGTCATAGGCTGCAGGACATCCATCATCTGACTGCTTCATTGTGGTCCTTTGACTTGCCAGTTTTGTCTAGCTTGAAACCAAAATATTCCAAAATAGGTGACTGTTTATTCTACTTTTCAACAAGAGACCAGGTGTGCACAGAGGGCAGCAATAGCCAGTTGGTACCTGGTCAGAAAATGTTATGGCACAACTTTAATGTACATGTTGTTCTAAGCAACTCCGTGTGCATGACAACATGTTGACTTTCACCACTGACAGAACTGTCAATTCTATACATCAGTACTAATAAGATTTACATTGTATTGCTGCCATCCTGTTGCAGGAACCAAATCATCTGCTCAGTGCACCCCAATGGGAATAACAGAGGAAAGTTAAACAGCATGCATCTCAGTAAAAAGCTTACCTTGTTTATTTATTTTTTATCCTTACAAGCAGATTGCTATTTACTTATTGTACTACATAAACTCTGAAAATCATGTCTCTAAAAATAATCATTACAACTTGTGCTTGGGATTATTGTCCTGTTGCATGACCCAATTTTGTCCAAGCCTTAGCTGATGGTTTCATATTTGACTCTAGAATAGTTTGGTATACAGAGTTCATGGTCAACTCAGTGACTGCAAGGTGCCCAGGTCCTGTGGCTGCAAAACAAGCCCAAATCATCACCCCTCCTCCACCACCACCACCGTGCTTGATAGTTGGTATGAGGTGTTTGTGCTGATATGCTGTGTTTAGTTTTTAACCAAACGTGGCACTGTGCATTATAGCCATTAGGTAGCTTTTGGGTTTTGGGTTTGGGTTTTAATTCCACACAAGCACAGTCAGGGACTTGTCCCAAAACTGCTCCTACATTGTTTCAGCTATATGCTTTGGGTCACTGCATTGCTGAATGGTAACCTATGAGTCAACCTGTCCCTGCTGCTGAGAACCATGACTGCAGAATGATGCTCCCACCACCATGCTTCATCGCAGGGATTGTGATTAGAGAGCCTATTGTTCACATGACATTGCATTTTGAATTTTGATCAGTGATCTCAGTATCTTTCTCATCACAATCTCTGTCCATATGCTCTCACAGTTCTTTTAATGCTTTTTGGTTTATTCCATAAGGGTTTTCATGTGCTTTCTTCTCAAAAGTGGCTTCCATTTAGCCACTTCACAGAGGCCGGATTAATGGAGTGCTGCCTAGATGACATCATTCTAGCAGGTTCTCCTGACTGTGCAGAGGACTTCTGAAGTATGGGGTTCTCAAACATTTTCAGGCCACATACTCTAATATAATTTCAAAGGACCCACGAGGATCAACTGTTAAACCAAACACTATAAGAATATAAATGCAAAGACAAAATGGAAAACATCGTGGATATTGAACCTTATTTTCAAAAAATAAATTCATTAATTAAAAAAAGAAATCAATGTAACATTTGTACTGCATGAATGCAACGATTTCTTTCCAGTGGAACTATAGTTCAGAATTTTTTACTTTCAAACATGGTCTGTGCTTAGTCTTTATTGCAGTCAGTGTGTAAAACCACTTAGTACATCATAAGGAAGGGGATTCAGAAGTGAATTTTGGGTACTCCTTATAAAGGGTGCGCAACTTTGCATAAGACACCTGTTGGAATTTCACCTTTAGTGTCCAGTCACAGGATAACTCACCTTACCTATCTTTTATGAGCAGTGGATGTTTTTTTTCCCTCTTCCTTACTGTGTCCTTTGATTACATACCTCTGCTTCCAGCATAACTTCAAACAATTCAGCAGCTGCTGACTTCTTCTCCAATTGTGTGGCTTTTTTTCTTTTTATAGTCCACCGAGCCACAAAAGACACCTCATCTGCTTATATACATCCTCTTTTTCCTCTATGTATAGTCTGCACCCTTTTGTCCAAAAAAGTCCTTGGCTCTACTTGTAAGCTCGAGGTATTGAAAGTTCAGGTGGTGCTTTAATTTTAACTGGTTTTATGGCTTAGCAACTGAAGACATTGCTGCTCTCAATAAATTCAAACAGTTCACTGTACTGGCTAGCATCATGGTATAGATGGACAGCAATTACAGGGATACAGATGTGATATAATTTCCATTGACTCAAAGATAAAGTGAGGGAGTATTAAAATTACCTTTTTGCCAAATGTTATTGAGGAGGTCTACACAGAGTCTGAGATACAGATTTGCGTGCTTTTCTAAACTATGTTCAATCAGTTTTCTGCAGGCAGAGTTCAATAACATTCTATTACAATTTAACCTCTTTAAATTAAAGCTTCAGACATAATATGTTCAAAAACTAAGGAGTCAGAACACATTTTGAATTCACCGTAAATGAACTGTGTCATACTCTCAATTTCAAAGCAGAATCCCATTAAGCAAACAAATCACAGCTCATTGCAGTGTTGTAATAATTTCATAAGTTAGACACAATGAGGTTACTACTGTATGTCTGGCAGCTGAGTGCATCTGAGCTCTATTTTTTAATTTTACTTTTGTGCAGCTTTAAAAAATGTATCGCTTTGATATTTCTGTTTGGTCCATGCCAATGAGAATAGTGACTGTAACAACTTTATTCCAAATTCATGGAAAAAATTATTTTTGGGAACCCTGCCACCCACAAACGTATGTGCATAACAAACACATAAACTGCTGTGCACACAGTGAGAGCTACTACAGAGGAGAGTTATCTCAGCTCAGTGAGCAATCTAACTGTGTCCCACCCACACTCTAAAATCCTTTAAATGCTTAGTGGATTTATCAATGAGGCTTGACTCAACCTGTCAGTGAGACATGCCTATGCATAAACATACATCTCTCTTAGTTGTGTACATCCCTGTTATTTTCCCCCACTGCCAATATCTCAAATATCCATATTCACAACTTTTCTTTTAATGAGATTAAAGTGGAGAGTTTCAAATACCTACAAAATCCATCAAAACTGAGGCACTAAAACACAGTGGAAAGACATATAGAACAGTTCACAAGGTAGGAGAGGAACAAATTGTTTTGAGTGGACAGTCCTGTACATGATGTATGTGGTGCTTGTGGCCTTTGTTTCACAGGAGTGCAATGGTCCAGAAATGGAGCCAATTACCCATGACAAGTGGAAGCAGGGTGAGTGTACAGAAAGTAGATCTGTGGCTCAGTTAGACCTGCAAACTGGTGTGGCCTTCACTGAAGTGATAGGGAAATGTTTGCACTTAGGATAAATGGACATTTCTAATATGCTGGTCACAGATTTTAGAGGAATAAGGTACTATGTGAGTTCCGGTGGTGGTGGTGGTTGGTGGTTTGTCAATATCCATTGGGATTACTGTAAGCATGTCCCAAGTTTCAGTACAATTATCCAAATGTTTGGAAATTAAGGACTTGTCCTACAAACGTAAAAATAGTCTCTCTCTCTCTCTCTCTCTCTCCTCCTCATAGCAAAGTTAGTCTGGTCCATGAAGGGTATTATTCAGCCAGCAGCCAGGCTACATTCAAGACACTAAAATCAGAGATAACCTTTCCACAGACCAATTAAAATATTCATCCACATAGGTTATTAACATGAAGGAAGTTCACGTTGTCAACTTTTCTTTCCATTTGAGATTAAGCCACTTCAATTCAATTCAATTTTATTTATATAGCGCCAAATCACAACAACAATCACCTCAAGGCGCTTTACATTTTAGGGTAAAGACCCTACAATATTAGACAGAAAACCCCAACAGTCAGACGACCCCCTATGAGCAAGCACTTGGCAACAGTGGGAAGGAAAAACTCCCTTTTAACAGGAAGAAACCTCTGGCAGAATCAGGCTCAGGGAGGGGCAGCCATCTGCCGCAACCGGTTGGGGGTGAGGAGAAACAGAAGAGAGCAGAGGGAGACAGGACAAAAGACACACTATGGGAGAGAGACAGGGTTTATAATAACTAATGATTAAATGCAAGTGGT